>VYZW01044409.1:166431-180330 GCA_013401315.1 Balaeniceps rex | reverse complement strand
CCCTCCCACAGGCGGCCTCGCCTGGAGCCCCCCAGCGCTCCCGGGCGCCCTCCCCCAGCTTCGGGAGCGGGATTTTGCGGCCGAAAGGGCCGAGCGCCGGCGGTAGCCGCCCTGCCGTTGACTAGGCCGGTGCCCCGCGGCGAGGCGGGGCGGCGGCCGGAGTCCCCCCTCCCCAGGATCCGCCCCTACCTGGCCGCCTGCATGAGGGGGCTCCATCCGTAGTGGTTCCTGCTCTGTACCGAGGCCCCCTTCCGCAGCAGGAACCGCACCAGCTGCTCGTGGCCCCCCGCCGCGGCGAACTGCAGACCCGTGTTGCCGGCCTCGTCGGTGCAGTCCACGGGCACGGCGGGGGCCGGTGGGACGGACGCTTCGCCGCGGGGTTCCGCCACCGCCTCCTCGGTACCGCTGGAGGAGGGAGCCGACGGGTCGGCGGTGCCGACGCCGGGCAGCCCCAAGAGGCGCCGGGCGGTCTCACAGTCGCCCTGCTCGCAGGCGCGGAGGAAAAGCTGGACCTGGGGGGGGACCCCGCACTCCCCCATGGGCAGCGNCCAGCGCGGCCGAGCCCTGAGCGGCTCGCCCGCCCGCGCCCGCCCCCGCCGTCGGCGGCTCGGCAGCCGCTGGGAAGGCAGCGGGGAGGAGGGGACTCCGCTGGCGGGAGGANCGGGGAGGGGAAGCCGGGCTGGGCCGCACGCCGCCCTCCTCGGAGCCGGCGAGGGACCTCCCCGCCTGGGCCGGGGGCCGCGACGCCTCTGCCCGCCAGGCCGCCCTCCCCTGCGCCCGCTGGCAGTCCCGGCGGGGTCACCCCTCCTCGCCCCAGCCAGCGCCTGGGTCACCACGGCTCCTGCTCCCTTCCCCAGGTGTTTTCTGTTCATCCACTCGCATCTGGGCTGCAGCCGTTTTCCACACCGTGTTCCTGCTACCATCACTGACTCCCATACAAAGAAGTGTCTCTGCATTACATGTTTTTCTGCCCGGGGTCATCGCAGCAAGCCTTCACTGTGGGGCTTATTTGCTCTCACCCGACACAACAATCCCTTTTTCTCGCTTCGCAACGTGACTTCTACAGCCTGGTGCGGTTCCTCTCTGTCAGCCCCACTCAGCTTAACATAATACTTCAGCCTTTACTTGAACCTTCCTACTTTGTTTTTTTTCCTTCAGGTCCAAACTGGTCTCTTCCTCCACTGAGATACAGGATTCACAGTTCAGTCATTCCCCAACAAACGTTATTTCCCATCCCCTGATAGCGCTGATCAGTTAGTCTTTCAGTTTAAAGAGTTTGAGCATAAAATTTGGATTTCTTGTGGCATTTCTAAGTATCTCTAGCTTCAGCCTCCCAGGTAACCTGAAATCTTTTCCAGGTTATATCGATCTACAGCAGCTAAAGTGAAGGGAAAAAATAAAGCACCGATGAAGTAACTCTTGAACTGAGGCTGACCAGTCACTTAAGAATATTGTGTCGTGTCCCTATAAGTTCAGGCAGCTTGTTATCTATTAAAATCGGTGATTTCAATGGCAGAACGTGGCACTTATTACAGTGGTGGAGGGTTTGGGGCCGAGAGGACTAGGAGAGGTTATGGGGAATGTAGTGAAACCACCAAATGCCACTAAAATGAAGCCATGCCCTGGTTTTAGGCAGTGGCATCTGTATCTTCCAAGTTATATGGCTTTCTGCCTCTGATCCACTTGCAAATCCAGATTGCCAGACCATCACAGCAAAGGACCAAGCAAGTTACACTTGGAGAAAGACTCCAGCAAACAAGAGTCCTGGCTGTGTTTATGGCCACTTAAACCAGTCCTCTGGGAAAGTACCGTTCACAGCAAAGAAAAAAAAATTACTTACACCTTTGCAAATTTGTCATTACAGAAGGAATAGAACAAATTCCTAGACAGGGTAAATATTCAGTGATGCTTCCTCCACTATAGATACCATGTGTTAACTCATGCAAAATATGTAAAATATTTAAATATGTAACGTATACACTTATGTTAAATAATTTCCTTAAGCATAAAGATGCTTATAGTGGCCATCATCAGAGGCAAGATGCATGGCTAGGTAGGCTTTTGGTCTAGCCAGTACAACCATTCTTACATTACGGTAGTATGAGGAGCTTGCCATTATCAATAAAGCTGGATGGTGCAATTCACTCTGTGTAAGATTTCGGAGCTTGGAAGAAGGGAATGGCAAGAGTGATTAATGCAATACATTATTCATGATTGAAGAAAACTGGGTCATACTTACCATATCAAAGTGCATGCTCGGATATGGTCAAATTAGTGACAGGATCACTCCAGTTTGTCTTTGAGATAAGCCACTGAACATGTTTATCGTACAAATTTATGTTATGTAGCTGATTACACTATCAAATTCTACTAATGGTTTGAAACTCCAGACAAAGATATCATGAATGTAATTAGGAACCTAACAGCAAAAGATGCAACTCTTATTTAAAGAAACTCCTAAGTAATAGGAAATATTTGCTGGGGTTTACAAAATAAGAGCGAAAATTATTTGTGCTAAATTCTGCTGCTGTCATCTGATGGCCATTACCATCTTCAGTCAGAGGCATTTATACAGTTATGATCACTCAGTGATTTCTGTCACTGATTGAGAATCAAAATATCATGAGGCAAGAGAAAAATAGTCAGATCTCTTCTGAAATGAATAAAGTGCTATAGAGTATTCTTACAGTGATGCAGTACCAAGCTCTCTGGGAAATGTAGGACTTGATTTCTTCACCAATGAAAGAACAACCTAAGCCTTTCAAACTGCTCTTTAGGTAAGAGGATGGAGAAAGCTTAGGTTAGAAGAGAATACAGGAGAAAACAAAACCAAGATTCTCAAGTGCAGATTGTGCATTAGTCACTCAGAAGGTTTGTCCAAACTGCATCTGGTTTGTCCAGTCAGTGAAAAATACGTTGCTTTTGACAAGAAATTCCTTCACACCACCAGTGTACGAATTTGTACATGTCAGTGTGGGATTGTTCTGAAGTTAAAATAATTTAAAGTGACAGAAAAACCTGATGAATGAAAAAATGACTTTAGACTAAAGGAGACGAGAAAAGTACAAGGAACAGAACAGGCACACCAAAAAAAGCAGAACAGATAAGGCAAGAGCAAACACGTGAGGCCAACATCTGTGAAACTTTTCTAACAGAAGTCTCTACTGCAAATGATATCAAAACACCAGCAGGGAGGTAAATGGGCCAATGTAAGCTTTATTAAAGCTACTCATAATACAAGGCGACATAAAGGAGATAAACGTAGAGCCATCGTTCTGCAAGAGACAGAACTCATCATTTGCAAAACAAAGCCTAGGAAACCATTAGGGCATGTAATGTACCTGTGGAGCTAATAAGTTAAGTATAATATGGCAAATGTGCAGTGATGCAGAACTACAAATTGGCCAGGTAACTTGACAAAAAATTCTGTTCCTCTTACAGTAGTAATAGGATGTAATACATTTGGACATATCCTCATACCATGACACACGAGCAAATTTCTACCTCATATATAATTCAGAATCACATAATATGGAAGACTATAAAATTACCATCATAATCAAAAGCATCTCAGAAAGGGAAAAATGCAAGTAGTCAAGTAATCTGTTCCAAAGAAATTCAGAAAACCAGAGATAGCTGACTCAGTCATAATCTTCATTATGAAGTCTGGGGATGATGGCATCTCAAATCCCCAAATACTATGGCATTATTTTCACAGCAATTCAAGGAGTAAAAGGCTTATTTTCTACTGTAAAACCTTACTGATGTGAATCACAAGGAAGTCATACTTCTGAGAAAAAGAAAACTGAAAGTTTTAGCATGTGTTTTATGTGAAGACTCTTATTTCTGACTCAAAGAAAAACATAGACACATATATTAGACTACCATCAGAGAAAAGCAGATATTTCTCCAGTATCATTAGATGCATATGTTAACTTCAGTCCTTTCAGGCATAGAAAAAGAAATAACCTTGAAAAATGACTAAAAAAAAAGTGGTGGTAAGTGCCTGCAGTATAGGATGACTAAGATTAATTCCACCATGTAATATCCCCTTGAGTTCTTGGTTCAGAATTTTAATCATGGCATATATAGCAGGACTCCACTTTGTCTACTGTAGTCAGCTGCTATAACTTTGTGATGAAATTACTTCATTTATATGTTTCTGAATATGCCATCATTTTGATCAAACTTTCAAAAATTATTTGCAGCCTCAGTATTTCAATTCATTGTGTCTGTACAAGAGCGTATGAAAAATCAGTCAGGTTTCCAACATAACAGACCTCGAACAGTCCCTTCGGTAACACGTCATGTCATACCATATTCCATGCACAGAACTGCGGTTTTGTTCCAATAGTTTTTGACAGCTAAGCTTGCTAGCCATGGCTTCCTTTATGTACAATATCTCTTCTACTGCCTGCAGTTTGTGCTTGCTATTTAGCTAAAGAGAACATTTGTGTACCAACAATGCATACCTATAGCAAGCAAATATACTGATCGATGCCTTTGGCATGCTCATCCTTACTACCTTTAAGCTATCCTGGCTTGCATAGGACCCTTTGAACGAGATATTTTGTATATGTATGTATGGGTATATGTATATATATGTAGACATATATATGTACATATGCACATACATGTACTACAGAGATCTGCAAACCGGTACAGGTTAGGTCTTGCCCAAGTAGCATCCACTAAATGCTGCCTGTTTTTATTGGCATGTCAGTACGAGAATTACACAGCATTCATCAGTCTGATAGAAGATCCCTGAAATAGCTGACAGTTTCTATCTCACTCATCAAGTCTGTGTTTTTAATCTCTTTTATTTTTAGGACTCCGCACGCACTGTTCTTCCTCTCATCTAAATTCCTGATATGCTCTGCCTCTGTACTATGCACTCGGCTTCACTCTTGACCTAAAGCCTACCCTGTAAAACAGGGTCCCCGCTGAAGCACCGAGGACCTCAACACCCACCCTTTGGCACAGACCCGCAGCTGGGAAAGTAGGGGCTCAGCCCATTTCATGTTTTGCCTGCACTACGCAACTGCCTCAAATAACAGCACTTTCAACATAAACATATTCATTATCCTAAAAAATCCTTGGCACTGGTCGAACAATAGGATGAATAATAATATTCTAAAAATACAGGTGCACTTGTGCTGACAAAGGAGAGAAAGAGCAGCCAAGGTGGGAGTTGAGGGGGGCCATTTCTTTGCAGGGCAATGCTATTTTACGCTGAGTTAAAGCAATGGTCAACAACGACCCATAGGTCCAAAGATATCTCCAGTGAGTACGTTTTATAACTTGGCTGAATCGTCTTCTCCTTGAACAAATTTCCTATCTATCTGCAATGTATTTGTACACCACGTTCGTCTGATAATTTTTTTTCCTTTTTTTAGAATACCTAAGCGTTGGCTGTTACTAAAACTAGGAACATTATTTTGAAACACATTATTTGATACTTTCTTTTCTGCTGAAAGCATGAATTTAGGATGCTATTCGAACTTCAGATTTATTCAAAATGCAGTCTCTATCATCTGATACTTCTCCACACCGTATTTCCATTTTATAATTTTGCTTCCTTTTGACTGAAAGTACAGATCTAACCAAAAAAATGAAAAAGAAAACTTTGGATGAGGAAAATTGTAAAGCATTTGCAAAATCCCTCTATTTTTTCTGCAATGTGTATGTCATCACTGTAAAATAAGAATAACTTTTAATAATAATAGATGTGTAAAATAGTTCATCTTAACTTACCACTTTAAGTTTTCCTTCTCTGTAGACCAATTTCTTCAATAAGCTCATGTACTTTAGGTAAATTAAATATTGCCTGCAATTTAAATGGGTATTTCAGTGAGCAACAGATACACTCTTAATTTCAGCTATTACATTTGCTATAATGTAAGTTCTTATGGACAACTACATATTGTTGTGTTTAGACTTCTTTTAGTGCTTTTTGAAAGTTTTAGTTAATATTTTGTTTCTTCTTTTTCTTTTTGGTGAAAAAATATGATTTCACTTTTTTAAAATAAACTCTTCCAATGTATTAATTATTCCACTGATCTTCTGTTTTAATTTGGACAATTGAGGGTATAATAGATCTTCCTAGATAAGTAATTATAGGTTTTGTATGACTTGTCCAGTTACTCTACTTATTTCTGACTGAAACTCCTGAAGCAACTGAATTTATAGCTCACTAAACATTTCTACTAATCTTTAAAAAAAATCTCAAAACCAATTGTTTTAACTTCCATTGTTATTAAACCTGAAAAAACCCAAGAGAATTGCTTAAAAGGAACTTTTCCATGAAAACATTGCTACAAGCTTTATGGATAGCAGGAAACTCATTTGCCTTATTAATTGTAGATTGTTTTCTTCTGAGGCTTATTTTTACATTCAAAGCAGAAGTCTTTATACTTTAAGTATTTCAGCTCAGAAGTTTCAGTCTTCCCATCTTAATTAAACCCCACGAACTTTTAAGAAGGTTTAAGAAAAAGTGTCTTTGACTTCACATTCTTTACATCTTGTCCAAACTTATTTGTGAATACAGCTGATTTATTCTTAATTATTTTTGCAGTAACACCATTATTGTACTTTCCCTTGCTGAATTTCCTCAGATTTTTGTGCTTGGACATCATCCCTGGGGAACTACTGCTTACTAGTATTACTTTCAATCCTCACTGCAATGATGATCACAGAAAGCCTTCCCAGTTACTCTGCTCTAAGGGCATTATTACTACTGAGAGCCGCCTCCCTTACTTTCCCAGCAGCTGTAGCCTTTCTTGCTTCTGTGGCAGCAAGCCGATGCTCTCCTACCTTTTCTTCAAACCCTTTCTTCCTTTTCAAAATTTGACTGAGAGGTAGCTATGCTGGTTATCTTCTTCTTACCCTGTCTGCTGCTGATTGCAGCGTGCCTCCTGCAGTCCTGTCACATTCTGTTCTCGGTTTCCCATTTTTTTATCTCAAAACTTATTTTAGACATGTGGTCATATTTTTGTGTTTCTTCTGTATTGCTCTAATACTTAAAATACTTAAATAAAATACTTATTATTCTAATACTTAAGAACCCCCTGCAACAGAACTCCCCTGTTTTCTTTCTCACTGTTCTTAATTAACACTCAGTCCTACATTTTGCTCTTTACATCTTCCCAGTCACCCCCAGTTTCTTTTGGGAGTCCAGGAGGATCTCCTTCTCCTTTGATTCATTCCAGGAAGCCTTTGTTGTGCTCCTCATGCTTAGTATTTCTGTTACCCTATTCTAAGTAATTTGCAACCTTACACAAAGGGAAAAACCCAAGAATATTTGTTCCAGAAAACCAGATCTAAGCCAGCAGCGTGTTCCAGAAATGTTGGCTGTATCCTCCACCAGCCAGAAACTAGGGAACTCCTGCTATAAACTCCATACCAATGACACCAGTTGGGCTTCCTTTATTCAGGAAGGATGACGAGCAAGGAGACAACGCAATCACCAGGCATGGAATAACTAGTGCCACCTAACTCTTCAGACCCAAAGCTTGTTAGACATAGCTTCCTTTATATACAATGTATATTCTCATGTCCAGCATATTGGTATTTAGTAGTTGTCTACAATGCATATTTACACACACATACTTCACTACTATTATGCTTAAGTTATTCCAGCTGGTATGTATGCTTTCAAACTAGATTTTATGCATATATAATTATCTGTGATAGATATCAGTATAGCTGAATAAGAACTAATGAAATTATATCTATACACACACACTCATCTGCAAATCCACCTGAACTACTTGATTTAGGCTTCTTTGCCAGCACCAGGATGACTCATTATTATTCAGCACCGTTCTGTCCAGAGTAAGGCCTCCACAGTAGTTGACAGCCTCTGTGTTTGTTGTCACATACAATATTTATTACCATGTAAAATCAGAAACAGCTCATAGCTGTATGCTGTGACCCTGTCTGGTAGTGATGAGGTTTTTCCCCTTCCTGAGTGTCAGGCGTGTTTTCATCCAGTCCTGAGCAATGCTGGTGAGCACTGCCCAATACCGCTTACCAGACTGAAGTCCCTCTCTGGGGATGACCCAAGTCCTCTGCTGGGTTGATCTTGACAGGCCTCCAACAGCAGAGGATAGCGCAGTAAACAGTCTCTTTGTAAAATGCATAGAGCAAATGACACCTCAAAACCAGAGTTTCAGCTCCCTGCTGAATGCGAGAGTGAAACTGTATCAGTTATGTTACCCTTATGTTAAGGTTTTTCAAGCGCAAAATCACAAATTGTCATGTAATCTCATGGCCTCACGATAGCAAGTTTAGACAGACGGGGCTGCATCCTGTTAGGGGGTGAAGTGAAAAAGCCGGATGATGTGTTGTTGAGTATGAAGCAAGTTAGAAAGGTTTGACTAAACGCCACAGTTGCTTTTTTCCCCTAATTCTGTCAAGCCATGAAATGGACTGCCCATTATCCGGATAACAAATTTGGGATTTTCACTTGTCTTCTGGATTTCTCTCTCTGAGGCCACATTGATTGACATTTTTTTTTCAACCAAGAACACTGCTTTCTTCAGTGAAAGAGTTTGTCATTAACTCCCATGGCTTCTTGGTCCATGTTCTGTTTACTTCTAAAGCACATGCTTTATTATAGAGGCATTTTATTTTTTTATTCTAGAGGCAGCAGAATGGATGAAGCCTGGTTTCCTGCCGACTTGTTTCCTTCAGCCCCAAAGCTCTTCCTAGTCCCTCCATGGCAAATAACCTCCCTTGCTGTCCTCCTGCAGGCCTGGCTACCTCTGTCAGGAGAGAACAAGCCTCGGGGATGTCCCCGTGATCTCCAATGGCCAAAGCAGCTTGCTGTGACCGTGCCAGCCCTGTGCCAGCCAAACTTTCCCTTGCTGGGGGTACTCCTGTGTATCAGCCATACGGCTGCCAGTGTTCATGAAGGCCCCTCAAGCTTCAAGGTGACCAGATCACCTGTTCCTTGAAGGGTAACAGTAAGTGTGCGAAGGGGACGTGCCTTCCTCCCTCCTCCCCACATCCCAGCAGTGCATGACCCAGCAGCAGCGGGCTGGCCCTGCTCCGCGCCCTCCTGCCCCGGCAGCTGTGGGGCAAGCGCCCGGGGCTGGCTCAGGACCATGACTGGCTCCACCGGTTGTGTCCCCAGCGAGAGCCCGGAGCAAGCCGGAGGCGTGTGCCTTCCCTGGGGTGGCTGCGGCCCTCGGGGCCGAGCAGCCTGCCGACCACCATGAAACCGAGGAGCATGGCTCCCGGGTAGCCGGCTGGGGAGCAGGCAGGGCGCGGCTGCCCCCGCTGACACGCGGGGCGGTTTCCCTGCCCCCGGCAACACCCGTGCGCGGCTCTTCCGCGCCGCGCCGCGCTCCCTCCGGGCTGCTCGGCGGCGGGGCGGGGAGGAGAGGAGGGAGGAGCCGCCGGCGGAGGAGCCGGGCGGGTTTCCTGGCGGGGGCAGCGCTGGCGGCGGGCGAGTGGCGCGGCGTGGGCAGGTCCGTGGGAACTTCGCCGAGTCCGCCCGGGGCAGAGGCGCGCCCGTGTCCGTGTCCGTGAGAGGCCGCCCGCGGCCCCACCGCCTGCTCGGCATGGCCGGCCGCTTCGGCCGCGGGATGTGNCGCCGCCCGCCGGGCCCCGCTGCCGCCCGCCGACGCCGAGCTGCTGCGGAAGCCGGTGTACGCGAAGCCGGCCCTGGACCCGGGGGCGCTGGGCGAGCTGGGCCGGGCGGTGCGGCTGGAGCTGAGCCCGGCCGAGAAGCGCCTCCAGGAGGAGAGCATCCGCCGGCACCAGATCAACATCTACCTGAGCGATCGCATCTCGCTGCACCGCCGCCTGCCCGAGCGCTGGCACCCGCTGTGAGTACCGCCGTGAGTACCCGCCGCTCCACCTGCCGCCGCCGGGCCCCGGCGCCGAGCGACCCCGGGGGCGGAGGAGCTACGCCTGCCGCTGGCGTGGCTCGCTAGAGCAGCTCTTCCAAACAGAGGAGTGTTTGGTGGCAGTGGGCAGCGCGGGATAATCGTGTCTCGGCTGCAGCTCACTCAAACGTGGAGGCTCTTAAAACTTTCTCCCCTCTACCCCCGTCTCTAAACGCTTTGAAATCACAGCGTTTGCTCACAAAGTTACAACCGTGGATGATTTTGCCTGGCTCCCGCTCCTCCACAAGGCAGAAACAGCAGCATGTTGGTGGTGTGTGTGCAACTCTGGCAGCCCTAGCAGTGTGGTTTTAGCCCTTAAGCAGTGGCCTGCTGCCGTGTTTCTGCTGCTGCTGTCCCCTGGATAAATCACCATAGGCAGCAGCGTACTTTTCCAGTCACTCCTAGCTTTACAAATGTTATGCTTCCCAGCCTTCAGCTTTCCATTGTATTCAGATGTCATATGCCACACATACAAAGCAGATTATTTTACCATCAGATTTACCAGGAGTGACATAGAACTGCTCACAGAGATGCATAACGTTCTTCTAAACTGGGACTTTGCTTGTTCCTGGATACTTAGTTGCTGGGGCAATTTACATCTACAAATTACACTTACAATTATGACACTAATGCCAGGTGATGGCATAAGCAATTGTAAACTGATGATGAGATACTGTTTGATGACATAATTCTAGTTTACAGGCAACAGTTCAGGGCAGTTGTGAAGTGAGTGCTGCACATCGGGTCCGACTGTATGATCGGTTCTGGCCTAACGCAAATACTTGGCTTTGCTGAGTGGTTCACCTCACACAGGCTGTCCTCTGAGTGAGCATCCAGCTGGTGGGAGGAATGGGTTTGAGTAGTTACAGGTATGTGCCTTCAGCCAAAGGGGTCAGGACAGAGCCGTGGCTGCAGATTCCTCTCCTCTGTTTCACCTGAGCTTGGCTACAGCCAGTTTATTTCATTGCAACAGGTTTGTGCAGTTTGGTAGCAAAGAGCTGTGGAAAAAGCAGGGCTCTGTCTCTACCGTGCGTTCACTTCACATCAGCGTGCCCTGTGCGGTAGTTCACCCAACTCTAGTTATAAGTGCTGAATCTAAAACGTGAATCCTACGATAGCTCTTAAAAAATTGCAATGCAAGTGCAAAATCTTTTTATCGTAAATTTAAGCATGACAGTAGGCTTGTTTTTCTTGGTTATCTTTTATTCTCCCCTTAGAAGCAGTCTATAGACCATAGGCTAAAAAGGACCTTTCTAGTTGCATTTCTACAGGAAGAATTTAAATAATTCCAATTAATTATTCTGGACTTCTGCCATTTCTTTCAGTCAGGATGTTGGAGGAAATGGAAAATCGCAGTTGTTGAGCAGGGGACATTATAGATGGGGGGGAGATTCTTGAAATGAATATAATATAAGTAGGCAGATGGATTTTGCTACAATGGCACATCGTTTTTCATTTGAATATTTGGATGTTGAAATGACAAAATGTATCCAAACCAAAAGGATTGCAAGGCATCAGTGTCATAATCTCAGAGGTAATTGCCTTCTGAGGCTGGGGCTGTATTGTACTGTTGTAGTATCTGCTGGCAGGTGCTTCATGCCTTTTCACACAGTTAAATCTAAATGATGGCAGAAATATCACAGAACATTTATCCAACTCGCACAGCAAATGTAAAAAAAAAAAACTTCTCCAAAGACAATTTTGTAATACAGTTGTTAACTACCTCTCCTACTGCAATAAAGTTAACTCTGTCTCTTAAGAAGGAAGAGCATGTGTGAGATCTAAGTGTAAAAAAAAAAAAAATAAAAAAAATCCACAAGCCCGTAGCGACAGAAAATTCATTGTACTTCAGTGTAAGTTTAGAGTCTATATAGGTTGAAAAGTCAAATCTAGGAAAAATATGATTTGGTTTCTTTATTTTAAGGTTGGTAGTGCTTGACCATTCATGATCTTTAATGAACATTTGGGAGAGGCTACAATGGTAGGAAATAAGTACTAAAGGTAGACTTCAACTAGACTTCAGCTGTCCACAAAAATGAAGTTTTTAGATGTGATCAGTGAAACAATTTTAGCACTTGGAAGACCAGAAGGTGACAAATACACCGGTTTTTTTAGGGAGCACGAGAGAACTGTGTGCTGGCAAGCCTTGGATCTCTTTCAGGCATATTGTTTACGAACTGTGGTAAGGAAAAGAATTTGTAGCAGATAGGTGGGTGTGACCTATTTCTATTGAGAAAGAGTCAACTTGGCCTTTGTCAAGGATGACGTGTCTCACAAACCTATTGGAGTTCTTTGAAGGTCGTAATTATATGGATAAGGAAGTGTGCTGTTATTTCCAGAGGCTTTTGATGAGTTCCTTAAACACCTGTGAAATAAGGTGGAAATTCCTTGCATTTATAAATAACTGGATAAGAGCTGGGAAGCACTTCTTGGTTGGTTTGGTGTGTGTTGTCGTCCCTCCAATAGTGGAGGGTCACTGGTAAAGTTCCACAGAAATCTGTGTTGGACCCAATGCTGTTCAACTTATGGCATGGCTTCCATACAAGCCACTAATTTACAGCTCTTCAGCCCGAACGACAGACAGGCTACGGAGAGGGTGCCTCTTGCTGAGCCGCTGCAATACTAGGTCAATGCATGAAGTGGATAACACAAATTCTGCCACCCCCTTGTTCCAAAAATCCATGTACTAAAGGAATTCCATCTGCTAGAAAATTGACATCAAGTATTCATGAGATATTAACAGATACTATGCTTGGAGACATTATTCTGGGCTATGGGCCTGTTTCAGCATATTCTTACGTGTGTGGAGGTGAGCCTGGAAATTTTAGATCCCACGAGAATGGGAGGAGGAAAGAAAGGGAAATAAAGATAGGCGACATCCCCACCACTTGGATGCCCCAATGCTCCTTTTAACCTTATGCCCTCCCACATTCATCAGTGAACCCGCTCTCTGGGTGTGAATTGTGAAAATCACAAATGCAAATCTAGTGAAAACGAGAATTTTGCTAATAAGATTGAGAATATCTGAGTAAGACTTTAAACCTGGTCTGCAAAATTATGTATACAAGGTGTTGCTTTATCAGAAACTTGATGACAAAAAACTTTTTCCACTGCTACATGTTATACACCCTGGACCTGCCATCAGACCAGAAACATGGCAGTAGTTATTCGCTAACACTTATGTCTGGTAATACTGCGCAGGAAGAGAAGAAGAATAGTTTGACTGAGATTACTCACCCAAATAATGCATTGTTTGACAATATTTGACTATGAATCCTGTATAGATGTTATTTACTTTTTTATAAAGTTTCTTCCACTTTAGGTGTTTCTCCTACTAATATATTCCTGCCAATGTAGATATTCAGAAGACCTTTATTCCTTCTTGTTCTCACAGACCACTGTAACATGTTTTTCTGAGAACTGATCCTGTTTCTATTGAAACACAGACCTGGAGAGCTTGACAACTTCTGTTGTTTGCTTTAGACAGTTCCTGCTTCCTTTAACTGTCTGCACTTGAGGTCAGCAACTGATAATACCGTGTTTCATCACACACAAACTCTTTAGTTTTATTGGTGGCTAGAATTGTGTGTGTGTATATATGTATGTGTATATATATGCCTATATGTATACATAAATATGTATTTAAACATACATATAAACAAATTTAATAAACATATAATACATATATGAACAAACCATAAAAATGTTCTTTTGGTAAAATAGTATGCATAAGAATGTAAGGAAATTACTAAATGGTGATACAGTTTGTACGAGGCTAGAAGTGAAATATGCCGTAGGGTGAGAGAATGACAGAGGTTGGAAGGACCTTCCTGGGCCTTCTAGGCCAACCTCCCACTCAAAGCAGGGCAACTTCAGTGTTGGAGCATGTTGCTAAAGACCATCCTTGTCCTGGCAAATTTTGAAAGTCTCCAAGGATGGAGATTGAACAGCCTCTCTGAGCACCTCTTTCAAGGCTACATCACTGACACAGTGAAAATTCCACCCG
>VYZW01044409.1:111812-166418 GCA_013401315.1 Balaeniceps rex | reverse complement strand
CTCCCCCCCCCCCCCCCCCCCCCCCGCAATCATAATGTTGTCTAGGTGGCCCAGGTTGTCTTCCCAATGTCTGTGCTTCATTTCTTGAGTTTATACACATACGGGAAGCAACAATTACAGCAGGTTTAAAACAAGCAAGCATCCTCCATCAGACGTTGACCTACTGAGGGCCGTGTTGGGGCTGATGCCCTGTAAGAGCAGCGGGATGAGCTCTGGGCCGTGCGTTTTGGCCGCTGCTGCTCTGCCTTCCCGCTGCACAACAGCATGGCCGCATCCTGTCCTGCTGGGCTTCTCATTGCGTGCCCATTTTACAGGACTGCAGGATTAGGCAGACAACCGATAGGGTCTCTTAGACAGCCTTTTACAGTTTATTACAATGTGTAAGAAATAAATTTCAATTATTTTATGCTTGGGTTCTTTTAGATTAAGGACTGTTACCGAGCATTGTTCCCTGATTTTAGACATTCTACCTTGTTTTTTTTTCTTCCTGTATTTCTCACAGTAGGGGTGCATTACACATTTATTTCAGGGATGGTTTCTGTAAAATCACACCAGCTTTCTTTTGGCTGACTCATGTTACAAAAGGAACAAGGCAGGGATAGGAACTTTTGTGCCGACTCAGCGTTTTATGTTGCTTCTTTCATGGTAGAAGCCTGAATCAGCCTTTGGGCCTCATCTCTCTTGTGCTCACAAGCAAATGGATTCCTAAGTCTTTCCTGTCTTTCCTTACCTGGCAAATGATTTTGAGTAGCCACAAAAGCCCCCAAAATACTGAATGTGGTCTGCACAATAATCAGCAGCTAAAAAAAAAGTTTTAGAGGTTGGTTCTTTAATTCTATATAATTTTCTGTGTTTTGGAGAGAGAGTTTGTTTTATATATGTATGTTTTTATACATATATTTAAGTATCTGTGTATATATATTTACGTATCTGTATATAGCTAGATAGATATACTTAAATTCCTCTGTCACCATCATTTATGCCTATAATATTTATTTTTTGGCATGTTGTCTTTGAGTTTAGCGTAACAATCTTGTGCTAAGATTTTTCTGACTTTCAAAACTGCTTTTTCCATCTGTTCCAGATTTGAATGTGATTCTTTTACAATCTCACTTGCTACCATGGTTTGTTTTGTGTACTGGGTTGTAAATACCAAATTATGCAGGCTGCTCATCTGATAGTATCTCTCTAGCAAATTCCCAGAATAATCCTTGAGACTAGGTTTTGGTCCCTCTAATACTCCAAAAATCATAGCATCTGATTTTGATGGGCAACTGCTCCTGCCAGGAGTTTTAACCTCACCCTGTTCCAGGAAACGGCGCAGCAGCCAGGTGTTTCCTCCCCAGCACACCATGACTGCCTGACTTCACCCAGGAGCTTCTCTTTCATCTGTTACCTAAAGGTGAAATAACTGCAGTGACTTTTTTTTTTTTTTCAGTGCATGTAGTAAAAGGGAACTCTTTGGAGAGCTTATCTGCAGCAGCTTGACCACACCGGCACATCCCTTCCCTCTAAACGTGCAGCTGACTGCGCGCTCTGTGCCCAGGGCTTGCTTTGGCGTAGATATACCCATGCTTTACATTCGATCCAGAAGACACAACGCTCTTCCACTTACGAGCAAATGCTTTGCCTAAAACACTTATAGGTTATTTGCTTTAGTAGTTTCGTAACGCTATGGTCACTGTTTTGGGGTTGGTTTTTTTTGTTTTGTTTTCTGAGCCTTTGTGGAATGGATAATTGGTTACTGGTAACTACGTTAATCGTAGTGCCTTTTAGTCATTACTTTATTGTTAGTTGGCAGGATTCCTTGCATTTATAAACAAGCTTTAGACCTGCAAAGCAGTGTGTCTCTGGGACATCTCATTCCTCCCTCATACAGTTAAGTGGGAGAGCAATAAATCTGCAGCATTGTTGTTTTTTTTTTTTTTTAAATAAGCAGGCTTGCATTTTACAGCAGTACAGAACACAGCAATGCTTTCACAAGCACTTTGATATTTAGGATATTTTGCTATTTTTGTTTTCTATCTTCTGTAAAATATGTCTGTTTTCTTTGTCGTTATGCTTTCATTTAATGCAAACCTGCAAACATTTTCCAGAAGAGCTCACATGATTATTTTTTGAACCGTTTTTCTTTACAGCTTCTGGTAGAGATCCTCAGCTTCCTCTGAGATCTAGATGAGTGCTTGGTTTCGGTTGATTTCATTTTTAACCTGACAAAGTTCCCAGATCAGTGACAGTAACCAGAAATTATGATTTTTTTTTTTTTTCTCTATTCAAACAGTGCTTTTACTATATATGATTCTCTGTAAGGACCAGGTGCATCCACACCCTACTATTAGTGATGGTTACAATAACTTCTCTCAGTTACTGTATTACTTTGCAAAATATTTTTCTTGTCCTGAATCAAATTACTCACATCAAAGTAAGTTTCTGAATAGGTAGGTGTAGGGAATTGTATGGCTCTGTGCAAATGTTAAGTGCATCTCACTACCTTGGAAGAAAATTGCAAACACGGGTAACCATTTGAGCAAAATGAAACCACTGTTTCAAATCACCAAAATAAAATTAATTGTTTTTTCCCCATGGACACATGCGAAATGCCTTCTCACCTGTACATCTAGAATCTGGGCTATGTAGGGACTTCTGTTGCCTTTTTCTAGCAATTTGGAATTAGGAGGATCTATGGATTTCTTAAATTTGTGGATTTTAGGATATGGATTTAGTCCACCCTCATAGGTGGGCTTTCTAGACAATTTTTTCTTAATGTATATTTAATCTGTCTTAAACAGATCTGCTTTTTTTTTCCCCTGAACTTCTTTGCAAATATTTTATTCTATTTCAGACTTCCCAGTGTTCTTCCTTGCCTCTCACAATGTTTTTATACTAGCCAGTGCAGCCTTTTATTATCTGAAATCTTAAAGCAGTGTTTGGCGGTCTGTCTTGTCAAGACCTTATTGTCACTGGGAGAATCGTTCTTTAAAACATCAAATAATCTGGAAAACCATTTCACAATCTAGCTAGCCTCTGTTTTCAGACTTGATCATATCACGGTGTCGTAGACTGAACTATAGCCTGGGGAGGCTCTTTCCTAATGAGGTTTGTTTCAGCAGACACAATTTAGGGAGTGTTTACCCAGGCTGCTGGGCTGGGAGCAGGTGGCGGGGAAGCGTGGGCCAGCATCACTTTAACTCGCGCTGCTTACGTGTTCCAGCCTTGCCCCGAATAATTTGGCCATTCCGGTGATTATCAGCACCTTGCTGCTATCTGCTTTGCTTAATCGGACCAAGACACACCTTCCGTAAATGTCAGTGCCTTTTTCTGTAATATCCAAACACACGTGGGGTATGTAGGTGTGTAAAACCAGATGCAGCCTTTCCATGCTCAGATAAGACTTTTTTTAAAAAAAAAAAAACACAGAGCTGGCAGTTAGTTCAAGGTAGTTTTATGCGAGAAAATAAATTAGCGTGAAAAGTTGGGTAGTGTTTAGAGGAGACAAGAATAATCTGATTTATCATATCCTTTAATTCCACTGGAAATGTTGCACTGCTATATCCCAGGTTTTGATCTAATAGGGCTGTGTTGCTTTTGGCTCACACACTGGATTTTATCCATAGGTTGCTCTCCCCCCAAGGAGGAGTGAGGAGCAGCTGTTCAAATGCACGTTCAGCCTGGAGTAGGTAACACGGTCTTGGTAACTCTGCAGGGTGGCTCAGAAACCAGCGCTGCGACCCGTGTCATGCTGCTGAGCTTGGGATGCTCATGGATCGACCTGCTTAACCCTAAGCTCCTGCTGGGAGCGGGAGGGAAGGGAGAGGCAGAAAAGGGGGGAAAGAGGACCCCAGCACAGCTGTGTCCTCTGCTGTAGCTTTGGGAGGGTGGGAGGAGGAGGTGTTTTCTCTTGGGTAAAGGTGCCTGGCAGACCCCTGAGTTCACGTTGCCACCTCTGCAGTTTATGGGGTGGGGAGTGGAGAAGGTGAAACTGGATTGAGACGCCCATTCGTCCAGATCAGCCGTTTTTACTTACAACCTACAAAACGCCACATTTGAGCACACCTCTTACTAAAAGGGCATCTGCTGTTTAATTCAATATCCTAACCCTGTTCAAATTAGGAAGAGAAAAGGAGGTGGTGGTGTGAGTCGGTGTGTCCACCACCCACCGTAACAAACCCAGCAAGCCTGGGTTTCCTAGCCCACTGCACGCAACCCAGCCTGAAGCAGGATCCTGACAATGTTTGCTAGATGATGCTGCGATGGCGTGTATATGGCAATGTCACGTACCGTAATCACATAAATCACGTTAAATCAGATATAGCAGTGACACGTGCTGTTTTGAACTTCCTGAGAGAAGGTACAGAATCTTGAACTTTCTGTGTTTTCAGGCATTCATAATGAAACTTTAAAAACAAAACTTAAAAAATTCAGCAGTCTAGAACAATTCTGGTTTTGTGGATTGCTGAGAATAATTTTAACATCTTGATTTTCAACACACACTTTTTTCCATTAAAAATGTTCCAGTACATTATTTCTAAAAGAAATACCTTTAGAAAGTATGAAATAATTTGAGCCAATTGTATTCTTAACAAAACTTTGAAAACTCAAAGAACATTTCATATTTTTTCTTAAAATACAAGTAACTTGGCAGATAGAACATAAAATTTGGAGATTAAAAATGTATTTTCTCCTGCTGTATCATTGTTGCAGTTGTGGTGAAAGTCTTACATAAAAGTATGTCAGCAGCCATTCCTAATTAACTCATGGCAGCATGCCCAGTGTGCACACATTCATGCTCTCTCTGCCTGTGTATAGATACGCATCTCTAAGAGAGAAACAGCTCCTTACAATGAAATAAATTGAGTGATTACATTAATTGACACAAATGTTCTCTAAAATAGCCCATTTAATTTTGTTTAGGCATTTCCTGACTGATGTCTCCTTAGTTTCTAATAAAGAACCTATTGTAAAACTTGCTAACAGAAGATTTTGTAGTGTAGTAGATTCCAAGGTTAAATTATTAAACTTCTCAGCCGTATAGTCTCGGTTAGACTGTGACTTGCAAATGCAGTGTAAAAATGTAACACCAAAATGCCAAAGGAATGTGGGTGTGTGATGATATACCTTTACATGCTTTGCTTCAGTTTGCATTTTATGGAGGTAGATGCTTTCACTACAGCAGGTGAAAGATCCAGGCAAGATGGTACATAGTGAACTTGTTTTTAAGTTTATGTTCAGGCACAGCGTTGTTCTCTCTCTCCTCCCGTCTAGGAATTTAAAGATTCGTGGCTGAATAAAATTAGAATTTTTTAAAATGTAGATGTTTATTTTATTATAAATTGATAAACAAAAGCTGTGTCTTTTGGCATTTCTTGTTTTATACCTGTTTTTTAAGCCGTGGTGATCAAGCAGGAGGATTCCTGGAACATCCACCCAGTGTGGCACAGGGTGCCTGAGGGAAGCTGAGGATGATGCCGAAGTGGGCTGCTGCTGGAGCAGGGCAGTGTCCCAGCCCACTCCCTGGGAGGTGGTTAGGGGCAGTCCTGGCTGCCTTTTCTCTGGGTGCAACTCCGCTGTGCACAAAGACTCTGCTTGTGCATTTTCTAGTGGGGCTACAGAGAACAGGAGCCATCAGAGGGCAGAGGCTGAGCCGGTGTCACGCCTTTGCATCACGTTACCCGTTATTGTTGTTATCCATTATATACCAGTATTTTTCAGTGAAATCCAAGTGCTGTTTAAAACATGCCTTTGTTTTGTTGGCTTTGAAAAAGCTGCTCACGTGCGCTGGCTATGTTTTTTTTCCCCCAGTGACTGATCCTGGTACCTGGTAACTTTTTCCAAAATCAGCTTGACTAGAGATACGTGTACTTTTCTGAAGAAAATGAACCCACTCAACATGCACACATTTTTAGCTTTTTTTTTTTTAATATATGTAATTATTATCTATATAAATAGTAAGGTTCCTGTGGTTGAATAAAATAATGAGAGTAGTGAAGGAATATGTTGGACTACAGATGACAGTGCTTCTGCATTTATTGTCCATGCTTGGAAATGTCACGCTTACAGGCAACTCGTGTCTGTGTTACCTTTTTACGAACCGTTTGGTAGTTATGATAACTAGGTTCAAGGTGATGTATCAGGCAGCTGATAGTAGGGACTATAGGTAGTTTCCTGTTGTTTAACTTTAGCTGTAGAAAAGTTAAGCATCTGCTCTATAGTTATACCTCTATAGACAAGGGGGAAGTCTGTTTGTCTGTGCTAGATAAATGTCTTAAGGAGGGTGAGGCGAATTGCCTTCTGGATCTGTCTTTACGGACATGCAGAGTCCAGACGATTAGCTCAAAGATAGCACCTAGCTTTTAGATGGCTAATGTGAGATGCAATTAATCCTGTCTTAACGTGATCCCCTATATTGGGAAAGGACAGTGTTACGCATTTGAGGGTGGCACTAAAGAGCACCCTAGTCAGAAGCTGAAAGCAGCTTGCAGTATCAAGCAGTGCTTGATTTCCCTTATATAAATATACATTCCCAGTATCTGCAAACACATCTTTTGGGACTGCTGTCACCAGTTTGTATCCTCCCTGTCATTGTAATGACATATTGTGACTGATACACATTTGTTTTTCTGAATAACCCAAAGTAGGAGTGAAATGATTCACTCGGAAAGTAGGAGCTTGGATACTTGGCTGACACACGGAGAATAAAAATACATCCTGAAGTCTGCAAAGATGAATACAGAAGATGCACTGCTAAGGTGATTCTGTTGTAAATAGGAGTTGGGAAATGGAAATGCTGAGTTATTACCGCCAGGCTTGAAGTCAGGTTTCATACTTGCAGTGAGTTTTTTGAAGCTTGTGTATCTTGTGAAGTGGTAATGTTTAGTGTCCATATGTATGCTGCTTAATTGTTATTCAACAACACTTCTAAGCATTTCCATTTTAGGGATTAATTTTTTTTAACGATTTTTTTACACTGTTATTTTTCCAGAGTTTAAACGCTTTAGGTTTGTAGTCTCCCCAGTGGGATTATCTTTCAAGACTGCGCAAAACTCTTTGAAATTTCTTTCAGAAAAGAAAGGAAAATTATGCTTCATTTTATCAACAATATTTGAGACTGCTAGCAGTTAAGATCTTGCAGTAGTCTAGTAAGGAATATATGTCTTGGAAATAATTACTGAGATAAACATGCAAATCTGCATAGAAGTTGAATAACTGTTTTTTTTCCTAACGTTTCTAAAAGTAAAAGTTTCAAAATTTTAGTTGATCTATACGTGATGATTAGTTTTCCCCAAAATAAACTTAGTGTACGAAAAAGCTAAGCTTTCAGTAGTGCTCTGTGTATTTCAATATGCAAGGTGAGAGATGGTTTCTTTCTTCAGTGGGTCGTCAGCCTTGTCCAACCGGCCTGTTGGGGGGAGGCGGGCTGCAGGGGAGCCGGGCACCGCTCGGAACTGTGCCGGCCCGCAGCCTGCCCTGGCCCGTCACTTCTCTGCACTTGCATGCTGCCTTCCACCACAGAGCTAGTACGTAAAACACCCTTCTTAGTTTTGTCCTCTTTCTTGACTTCAGAAGCCTAAGAAATGTGTATGGTGGCATGTCCCGTAGGAGGCTGAACTTTTTCCACAGCGTAGGGTATGCTCATTGAAGGAGGCAGCAATGCACAGTGAATCACAAACAGTTTGGGGATTGCCTTGCCCTGTGCCAAATTATGTTTTCCGTCTCCAGCATGTAATTTTCAGGCAAATTCATTGAAGTCTTTAATCTATAATTAGGCTTATAAGCTTCTTTAGACCTTTTGGATTTCCTTTTTTAAATAATGGAATACAACATTATTATTCTGTGAATCTTTCTGACATATTTTCCAGAGAAAGCTTTCCTGGAGGTTTTCTATTTATTTCTTTATTTCCTTCAGTTTTCTAAAATGGGTAGGTAAAGATGCCATTTCCATCAAGAAGTGAACTGAAATTACCTGGTACAAGTGACTGTGATATATAAGAAGAATTTTTTCCTGGCAGTACTAAGCGTAAATGTTTTTCAATAGGCTAAAATAAATAGGTATTTCTAAAATTGGATTAATACAGTAGGTTTTTCTGCCTGTTTTTTAAAAAAAAAGTTAATTAAAATGTCACTCCTTTTTCATGTGTTAATACATGAACATTTTGCAAAATAAATCACTTCTGGCACCAGCCATTGGCGTGAGGCGGTTCTCTGTGTGAATGCCCCTGTGCCTCAGGACAAGTTACAGCCTGGAGGGACAGGCATTTTTGTGCTTCACTGTATAATGGTGTGTCTATGTGTATCTACCTATCTCTGTATAACTGTATGTGTGTATGCATGCATACGACTCGTATACAATGAGTGTTGTTGCATAGTATTCCTTTCATGTTTGAGAAGCAGCCTTCTGTGTGCCGCCTCTGCCCAAGTATCTTTTCTCCTCATTGCTTCCTCATTTTCAGGTATTTATTACAAAAGTACTCTACAGACTTTTTTTGCTTGTAAGAATTCTAATTTTAGGAATATTCAGATTCAGACGTCTCTTTTTTCTTTCTGTACCACAGATCTTAATAGATATTGCCTATTCTTTAAAGAAACCTAGAAGAAGTCTTTTTTTATTGCAAACACAGCATCATTAAATAGTCAGTAAATATATTCTCAATGTGCTCGAGGTAAACAGTTTTCTTTTAATGTCACTTTCTGGGTGTTTTGGGGAATTTTGCTTCCCCTAAATTGACCTAAGGGATTTTGCTGTCACATTTTCCACTGACCAGTTCTGGTTTCCCTCTTCAGCTCCCTGTAGCATAGGTTTTGGAGGATTCGCTGCTGTTCTGTTTTGGTGGGAGGGATGTCCAGCGTGCTCCTGTATCTGTTGTGACCTAGCAGTCTACAGAAGCTGAAGTATGTCCTTCTGCCCCTTACAAGCCCCGGTGACTCCAGGCAGTAAGCTGGAGGCATGAGAAAATTCAAACATCTCTAAATCATTTCTGTTGGTTTTTAACAAAACCGCTCATACAGAATGCTCTAAGAAAAGGGGAGAAATGGTAATATATACCATCGTTATTTGAAAATTCTTTCAGACCAGGGGACTGTTCAACAATTTACACATTTGGCTCAGCTGTAATTTTCTTGGCATCCTTATGTTCATTTAGGGAAGTTAATATATATATATATTTTTATATATTTATAGGAAATACATTCTGGAGCTTAATCCAAAGGGTTGCAAACTTCCTGGCTCTCCATAGAGCCAAACCCATGCATTTCTATGTCTGTGTTTTTTGTGGATTTCACTGTTATATCTTGGCAGTTCTGTGGTCTTCCCAAAATCTGCTTCAGTGTACGTACATCTCAGTTCTGTTGCTGTTTTTTTTCTCTTTATATGTTGGTGTTCTTTCACAGTTATATTTTTACTGTCTAGCACTTGTTTTATTTTCCAAAGCACAAGTTATCAGTAATTCATGCTACTGTTTTTACCACACTGAGGTTTTATATTTCTTTTTGTTTCTTTTTTCTCTCTGTAATCTGAGGCATGTTTTGGCCATTGCTTGCTCTTCTACTTGAGGTAATATTGTGCAAAGACAGTTACTGCACGTACACCAGCCCAGAATACCTCCTCTTATTTTTATTTTTAGACATTTTGGGGGGTTGCAGAGTTTTAGTTATAATACTGCTGCGGAAATGGGACTTCTGGAAGACCAGCTTCCTGAAAATCTTTGCATGACTTTTCCATGTATGTACAGTTCTTTTAAGATCCTTTATATGTTCTTGCTTACAGTTAGTAAATAGCATACAAAATCTTCATTTGAGAATAGTTTTCTGAAAATTAACAAATGCTTTTGCACTTGTACTAAATGTAATCCCCTCCCTTACAGATGCAGAGAGAAGAAGTATGATTATTATAGCCTGCCGAAAACCTCTGTTGTGATAGCTTTTTATAATGAGGCTTGGTCAACGCTTCTGCGAACTGTTCATAGTGTTCTTGAGACATCTCCAGATATACTTTTGGAAGAAATTATCCTTGTAGATGATTACAGTGACAAAGGTAGGAAGAATAATTCTAAATAATGTTGATTGTTGATGGGTTTTTTTGTTCAGCCAGTCCAGGAGAAAAAGATACACTGTTTGGGTAACATACCATAAAATTGTACAACGTAGGCATCTAATCAGAAGATAGTTTTTCTTGTAGCGTACCAGTGAAAAATTTGACTTCTGGACCAAATTTAGTTTAGAATGGTGAAGCACGTTTGCTGTGTTGTAACATGAGTGCTTGCATATATAGATAACGCACAGTCTGGTCAGAGCATTTCAGGTTTCCTAATTTGAGCGAGTTTTGATTGCTCCAAGGTTGCCCTGGTGTCTAGTATAGTGAGAGCTACCTGGTTATCTGTTCTTGTTTGAATTATGGGATACAAAGACAGTGCTGGCATTTTTTACCACACGTGAATTGTGTTAAGAATAAAACTTGTACATGGAAAAAGTTTTATGTAACATTTGAGAAGCACGTTAACAATTTGGAAATGAATTACAGAGGCAAATACGCAGCATTCAATTTCTTGAATGTGATTTGTGTCCATCCAAGTTCTATGCTTTTTCCTCGTCCTTTCCTAACATAGACAGTACAGCAGAATCGGAGTTCAAAATGCTGGTATCTTTAAGGCACTGCTATAAGTAATACGCTACTGAAAAAAGAGCTTTCTGTAGCATGACATAAACCAATCGTTCCAGAACTATAATCCTTCTTTCCTTTTCATTTGTTTGTTACAGAGCATTTAAAGGAAACTTTGGAAAACTACGTGGCTGGCTTACGCAAGGTACGTCTTATCCGTGCAAATAAGCGCGAGGGGCTGGTTCGAGCCCGCCTGCTGGGGGCGTCTGTGGCGAAAGGAGACATCCTGACATTCCTGGACTGCCACTGTGAATGCCACGAGGGCTGGCTGGAGCCGCTGCTGGCAAGGTGAGGTTACGCTCTGGGCTGGTTTTCTGTCCCACTGCAGAAGGAGAAGAGACGGTTTGGCACGCTTCTGCAGTGGAAAAATGGCTCTTGGTAGATGTTTACCGAAGGTTACCACAGTCTGGTCCCTGAGGCATGCAAGTGTTTGTTTCCTGGCGGTGGGATAGCAAATGGAAGTGTGGAAGATCAGGAGGTGGATTTTTGTTTTCTCCTGAGGACCAGGCTGCTCTTTTTCTTCAGAGAAGGGAAAGTTTTGTTTTCAGAAGGGGAATCCTCCCCCAGCTTTGAAACTGCCTTGGGAAAGGTGGCTACTTCTATCACCTGCGTGGTGGATGAGAAGGTCTGGAAAGATGCATGCCCCAAGACATTCCCTGTTTCAGGGCAACGTACACATAAGCAGATTGGAAGAGAAGTCAATAAACTCTGTCTTCCCAGTCCTGAGCTAATCCATCTCTCTCCAACTGGAAAGAGATTTCCAAAAGCGCATGCTGTCTTGAGGTGTGTGAGTCTTCATGATGCCTAGGGGGACTTTTGTTCTCAAGCTCCCTGTGTCCATTTGAAATTGTATCTGGAATAATATTTTTATTTTTTTTTCTTAAAATTGTCATATTTAACTTGTTTCTAAATTTCATACTGAGTATATTCCAGATAACTGTGGGTTAACTAGGAACGGTATAGTGTGAAGAAAGGAAAAGGGGTAAAAATCAAAGAATAAGCATGGGTTTAACAGCTGTCCTCTGAACATAACTGTGGAGAAGATTCTGTAATTTCTTCACTTCTTTAGCAAACCACTAGATGGCAATCTTGAGGAAGGATTTGGATAACTTTAAGTGTAATAAATCACCTGTGAAAAGTTAGCCCTGGACGTGTCTTGGAATTTTTGCCCTTCTTGCTGCAGATGCAGACGTACATCTCTAAGGGGATGTTTGCATGGCATATCTTGACTCAAATGTATGGAAGCAATACAACAGTGTTAGTATTTTGCAATGCAAACATAGTTGTATTTGTAAGCTGCCTGTGCATTGTACCATCTAGTTAATTCTTAACTTACAGAAAAGGTGATGGCTTTTCACTTACCTGATTCCTTTCATAACTGAAATCACATGCCAGATACCTAATTTTTACTCCTTTTCCTTTGCAGGAGCAACAAAGCATTTTTACATTTTGTTGGGAGGTTTTTTCCTCTGTGTGCATATCATTCTCATTGCTTTGTACATAAGCTTTATGCAAGTGAGACAGGAGATAGCAATATTTGTATAAGCCTTTTTGTGCGCTCTACCAAACAGGATTTCAATGGGAGATCATAAAGAAGAAAACAGCTGTGTCACATCTTCCCTCTGGCAACAAGGGACCATTTCATATTTAAGTCAGTCTTTCTCAGCTCAGACAATGCTGCTTTGGAAGCACTTCTGTTCTCTGCTGCATTTAACCGCCACAAGCTGCTCTAGTCTCAGAGTCAGAGCCCCTTGGTGAGCCTGCGGGTTTTAAGCTTAATAATCCCATGAGGAACTGGCTCCCCTTGAATGACAGATAGATCAGGTCTGTTCCTTGTTTGGCAATATAACGTGTTCAGTTTTTCTTCTCCTCTGGAATACCCAAATCAGAAGGTGCAGGGCTAAAACAAGCACCAGCATCTTAAAGTCAAACAAGTCAGTTTTTCACTGAACTAACAGGAGATGTCTAAGACTAGTGTCGAGAAGATTGCTAAAGAGTGATTTAGGAGGAAAGTCTTAGCTTGAGCTTGTGTGTCTGAAGTTGGTCTCTCCTGATACTGAGAGGCCTTTCCAGAAGTTGAGGTGAAGGCAAAGGATCCCACGGTCTTTTGTAAGGGCAAATGCTTTTGGAAAGGAATCCAGAAAACCCTGCATGGTACTGAGAAATGGGAGGAAGGAGTTTATCTCCTTGCAGAAGTAGACCTGAGCCTAGCTACCTTATTCATCTTGGCAGAATGATAGTCATGCTGCTTTCTAAATATCTTGAATGCAGCTACCTGTACAAAACAAAATAGATGTTTTTGTTGAGAATGCGGTGCTGGATATGGCAGCCAAGCCAGATGCTGAATGTGTTATCTCAAGCCATCTGGCGTACCTCACTTCCACTGTCCAGGAAGACTGATGTTTGCAAAGTGCCTACAGCTGAGTCCATCCTGATGCATCCTCCTGATGCACCCTCAGCAAGAAATCGGTGGTTTTTCTTGTAGTTATCCTTTCCTTGTATTGCAGCACGAGTTAAAAAGGAGCAAAACTTTGCATTTGGTATTTGTAAGCGTTCTCTGCTCTTGACAGTTCTAGTTTCTGAGAGACGTTCCTAATGGAAGGCGCTCTTTTCTTTTAAAATCATACTAGGATTGCGGAAGAAGAATCAGCTGTCGTCTGCCCTGTTATTGATGTTATTGACTGGAATACATTTGAGTACTTGGGAAATGCTGGTGAGCCACAAATCGGCGGATTTGACTGGAGACTGGTCTTCACTTGGCATACTACCCCTGAAAGAGAACGAAAACGGAGGAAGTCCAAGACCGATGTGATCAGGTTAATTTTTATGCATCTTAGGAAACTGTGAATGTTACAAGTGCTTTTGACTTCACTTGGAAACGCCAGCTGCTGAAAAACATTTGAGAAATGAGCATACATATCTTGTTTAGTTCCCTTTTTTCCCAAAATAGCTCCTGCTCACCATGCTCCTGAAAAAAATACTGTTGTAAAAGCTGAAATGCCTGTGTAATCTTCCATATGGAATCCTGCACGAGCAGTCTCTGGACTCCTGCAGGCAAACTTCCACAGATGCTTATCAGCACATGGAAAGGTTGTAAATGATTAACTAATGCTAAAGGATGTCCTCTGTGCAAAGCAAAGAGATCTGCGTTGTAGAGAATGTATCTTGGTCAATGATGAAAAAAGGAAAAAAATACATCAACCAGTAAGAAGTCAAAAGTAGTTTTGAAGACTTTATCTGTGTCGTAACAATAGTGGTGGTTCCTTGCTCTGTTTTCAAAGGTGAACCAGTTTGCCAGTTCTTCATCGGGATGAAATGATTCAGCCCTACCCACCGTAGCTTCTATGAAGGGCTAACTCATAGGAGCTCATGCAGAAGTCTTCCTTGTGGGTTTTAGTTTTGTTTTATTTTAAGACAAGTTGCAATCAGTCGGTACCATCTCTCACTCCATACTGTATTTTTAGGAGAGGTAAGGTAAGAGTACAAACAATGCATCTGGAAAATGGACACTGTAGACAAAATCCTGATAGTTGAGGGTCTGCTACAGTCAATTTGGAAGTTACTGTATTTCAGTAGTGTATTGTAAGAAATGAAGGAGTTGTTTAGCATTTTTAACACCACGATTTTGTTAGTTCTTGCTTTTATTTATAACCTCTTATCTTATGGACTACAACAAAGACAGAATTCTCTCAGAATTTTCCCAGTCTTTTCTAGGTCACTTATCATGGTAATAATACCCAGTACTTCACAAATATTAATGAACTTATCCTCAGCTGAGAGAAGAGAACGTTTTTTTTTAAATGGGAAAATTAAGGCAGTAATTTAGTCCTTCTCAGCATGTATTAGTCCGCATCCTCCTGAAAAAAGTTTCAAAATAGAGTAAACATTTTTAAAGCCTTTAGTTTAAATATGATGCTTTTCTTCTCCACAACAAGAATAATTGTCTTTGGCATGCCAAGGGGAAAATGATGAGGGATAAAGCTTCAAGGTAGCCTGAGGACTGTGAGCTCGGCAAGTGTCTGGAGAAAGCAGCAGTGCTGAGAGCGGTGTCACCAACAGCTGTGTTTGCAAAGACGAGATCTGGACTGAGACAGAAGAGCTTGACTGGTTATGGAGTTTGTTTTGTTTTTTTTTTCCCTTCTGTCTTGCCTCATCTCTTTCCATTCTTTGAAACAACATGTGACAGTGTAAGACAGTGTTGCTTCAAAAAGATGGCTGGTAAAATTAGTTTTGACAGATTAAGAGTAACTGATCACTGCACCTAGCATTTGTTAATATTTACCTCAACAGCAATTTAGTAAAATTCTTAAAGTGTCAGTTGAATTTAGTTCCAGCATTATATGCTTGGCACTTTAAAGAGGGTCATTTTCTAAGACTGTAAACAATTAGGAACAATAATGAACAAATTCAAGTTTATATATACACGCACACGCTACCCTATTGAAAGTACATCCCCTAAGTGCGCTGTCGCTCTGGGCCTTGTGGTCTTCAGTGAGGATCCAATCTTGACCCCCAATTTTTCTTCCAAACGTAGCAAACAATTAAAAAAAATACAGATGGGCAGATCTTAGAAAGAAAAAAATCTCTTCAGGGGCTCTATTTACTTAATTCTGCTCAGTTGATGTCTGAGAGTTTTTCCACTTGATATTAATGGGATCAGAAATGTTGTTATTAATTACTAAAGCACAAACATGTGTTTACTTACTACTTAAGTAAAATATATAAGGATACTGCACTTAGAATTTCAGAGCTGACTAAAATAATTCTGCCACAATAAAGCTTATGTTCTACAATGTGAAGGTAAGAAGCTAGTCATTTATGGCCACTCACAAAGACACTGTAATTGCAAAAAATTGTATTAACACAATGTTTATCTTCTCTGATTTCATTGTTATTTTTATTTTAATACATTCTGGAGCTCGTTTCTGATACAATTTTTTACTACAAAATTAAATTTAAATGCCTTGATGATGTACTAATTAACTGATCAATGGCTGACTTTGTATCCAGAAAAAAATGAGAAAGTGGAAAATAAAAATATATTGGATTTTTGACCTGCTGTTGTTTAGTTTATATTTTTTGCTTTTTATTCAAATCAGAGTTACTATTCTCTTTTATAGGTCTCCAACCATGGCAGGTGGATTGTTTTCTGTGAGCAAGAAGTATTTTGATTATCTTGGTTCATATGACACAGGAATGGAAGTCTGGGGGGGAGAAAACCTTGAATTCTCATTTAGGGTAAGTGGCTCAATTGAAAGTGGTGTGTTTTGGGTTTGTTTGTTTGGTTTTTTTTTTCCCCCCTGAGAACAAAACCAAGTTTCTTATTTCTTTCTTCATGCCTTTTTGTTAATGATAGCTGTAATGTAAGCAAGTGTTAAGAAGAGAATATTTTCGAAGATGTTTGTATGAATCTCTTTTCCTTGTTCTCACGCTTCAGTATAGTTATATTTTCCTTCAGAAAATATAGCCATTTTAAAACAATTAAAAAAAAAATGTCTTTGGTTTTGAATGCCAGTATAAAATGTAAGTAGTGGTGCGATATTAGCGGAGGAAGTTTACATTCTGTGGCTTGAAGAGGATCATTGTAAAGAAACCTTTATAATGCTTTAATGCGACTCTGGAGCTCTCACCGCGGTTGATGGAGTGAGCCTGAGGCAGCTGGTGGCACTTACCAGTGGGGCAGGGCAAGCCAGCCCCTGCACTTCTTAAGGCTTTATTCTGTTTCACTTCAGGAAAAGTTTGTATAAAGGTTATAAAAGGTGATGGGGAAAATCTCCAGGAACTGTAGAGCTGTACCCCACCGGAGGGTGGACCAGTGCTCAGGTGTGAGGCGGATAGATAGCTGGAATGCAAAGATTTCATGGCAGGGGAGGAGAGAGGAGATACAAGACAGTCCAGGCTGATGAGCAAAACGGTCTTGTCCTCAAGTCCGCTGTTACCTGTGCTGCTGCTGATTCCCACTACGCACTGGCTGCAGGTGGTTTGCCCCGTATCACGCTTCGCTTGCTGAGGCAATCCAGTGGTGGTGTAAGAGCTTGCACTGCAGAGCCATTTTTGGCTTGCAGGGAGTTCACAACTTAGTATCCTGGATTTCCCTTGTATTTCTGCTCATCATCAGGTATGTTTTATGGTCATATTTGCATATCTGTGTGTCACTGGGTTGTGGGACAGGAGGGTTCATGTTTTTGTTCTGTTTTTTACCAGGTGACAGCAGATTTCAGGGATAAATAGTATTTCAATGTTAAAAAACAACTTTCCTGAGAAAGTAGGCATCAGCAGACTGTCTCACTTGATGTCTGCCTGTAAACCAGAGAAGCATGGAGTCTTCCGGGTTGCGGTTCCCGGCTCCTGCTGCCTGTAGTGCAGAAATCCTAGCAAAGAGGGCACAAAAATAAGGAAAGAAAACGATTAGGGAGGATAATAAGCACAGACCTCAGGTTGACATGGTTTCTCTGTGGAGGAGGATTTCTCAGCTGGAATCACTGTTTGATCTAAGTTCATGACCACCTCCTTTCTGACACAGGGAAAAGTTCCTGGCATGTAAGTCCAAACACACAGCCTACTTGTCTTGATCAGTAAATTCAGCAGGCCTCTGCCTGAAGCTCAGAGCAGCTTACCCACCTCCATCAGCTCTGCGAGCTTCTGAAGCAGGAGTCTCCCAGCTGTCTCCAGTTCTGGTGTAGCCCGTGTTGGTGTGTATGTTGCAGTGGGTCCCCTCTTTCCACTGGAAGGGATTTCTTTTCTGTGAGATAATGGCTTAGTCACAGGGTCAGGAGCTATGAAATAACTCTTGATAAAATTATTTTTATGCCTCCTTTTGAGAGGCTGCTCAGGGAGCCAGAAGTAGCAATAGATTGGGTTCGTACTTGGGGGCCCAAAGAAATGATCGTGCTTGTCATCAGTCGCAACCCAAGGTAAGTTAAGCTGGAAAGCAGCCTGGTGGTGGACGCCATCCCCAGCTAACTCTGGCAGGGGAAAATTGTTTTTCTTGCTTACAGAGGGATTGGAAGGGGTGATGACAATGAGGGAGTCATGCATTTTTGGGTACAGATGCTTGCTGACCTGGGGCTTGCTGTGTCTCTTCCTTTCTCGGCTATGAGACTATTGCAGCAGACAAATAAGCAGAGACAGGAGACTGTCAGTTTAGCAGTAAGCTACATCAGAGAGTATGACACTATTTCCCACAAACGTAGTGTAACAGTAGCAAGCATGTTGGATATGTACGTCTCCTGAGCAAGACTGGCTCTTGCAGGCACTTGTTTGTGTCTGCTAGTGCATATGCAACCAGACCGAGCACCCCTGAGGTGGAGAGGAGGATGCTTTTGAAAGTAGCACTATATGCACTGCCTCCTAGCCAAAATTTGCACCTCTCCCAAAGCAGCAAGCTTGGAAACAACAACCACAGTTGACAGAACTAGGTATTACAGGATCTATTTCACGTTGTTGAAATGTCTGCAGCCTTCTGTGACCCCAGCTGCCACAGATTTGGTGGCACCAAAATGGTTGCCCCCTAACCAGTAGGAGTTAGGGGTAGCACCACCCCAGATGGCAGTGGTTTTCTCCTCCGAGATGGATTGTACGAGCTTTCTACAAGGAGCTTCCTACAGCTCCTTGTAGACAGCCTCAAAGATGGCCCTCTCTGCATGCAGTTCTTGGCTTTCTGCTCTTCATGTCTCGCTTTTTGGGAGACCAAGGCTTTCAGACAGGACAAGCCTGACCCCTGCCCTCTACGACATGGAGTGCCCCTGCACCAGCTGCTGCTTTAGACCCAAGCTATCATTGCCATTGACCTCTACCAGGCTCTGGCATCATCTCATTTCTGATGTTACTGGTTCCCCTGAACCAGGTGTTTGGCCCCAGGGGTGCAGCAGCATGTATGAGCAGTGCCTTTGCTCCTTCAACATGGAGAAATGTGGTCTTTTCGTGGGCCAGAGGAAGCATCAGAGGCTGCCTAGCACACAGGAGAAGCACAAAAGGAGCAGCAGCAGAGTCCCCAGGAGCCAATGCTGGGGTAGGGCTGTGCACAAGCACGCTGCCATGTCCCAGAGGGGCTGAGCAGGCACATGGGTGCACCAGCCCGGGGGCTCAGGGCAGTCCTCCAGCAGCCGCAGGCACGCAGTGTGTCGTGCACCCAGCCGAGGGCGAGGATGTGGCTTGTGGAGGGTAAGAGAGGCACTGAAATGAGGAAGCGGAGAGGCCGGTGTGGGGTCCCTGCGGGCTGCAGGTGGATCGAGCAGCTCTCCTCTGGGAGGCCAACAGTTTTGCAGGACGGACTGTGCAACGGCCAGCAAACGTGCCTGGGCATGTTAATTTTACTAGTGCAGATTGCTGGTAGGATCTAGGCGTTTGGATCCAAATTCTGCACAACATGCTTTCCTCTTTGATTTCAAGCCCTTGTACTCGTGCTTCCTGTGGTGAGGGTTTTTGTGGAAGAGAGCAGAGCGCTATGATGTTGCTTAACTGTTCTTCTGGTTGCCCATGGTGCTGAAGAAGGTCAAGAGGGATAAATCAGTGTTAATTCTGTTGTCTCCGTGGTTCCTAGACCTGCCAGACCTGAAAATTAGGAGCAGGGGTACTGAAGAACGCTGTAAATTAATTCATTGTTCCTCTCGTCTCTGAAAACACCACCCTCTCTCGATGACATGAAAGGACTTGTCCTCAAGCTTCCTCTTTCTTGTACTTTGATTGTTCTAAACTGAAGAAATTCTCTGTGGTTTTGAGAGGTGCAACAAGGACAACGCTTCGGCTAAAAGCATGATGGCTAAGAGGGATGGAGGCTGCGTGCTGAATGCAGGATCGAGTCAATGTGCCTTGATTTCGAACTGCTTAATGCTGTTTGGCTGGATAAAATTTCACTTCACGAGCATTGAAATTCTTCTTTCTGAGGGATGCAAGACATGCCGTTTCATATTCCTCCTCCTGTACATGGAGCAAGGGGAACCTGGTTGTGGCTTTTTTCCCCCCTCTCTGCTCTTGGTTCTGCTACTGGCACTGCAATGCAAGTTTGTTTCTGGGGACCGCCACTTGATACACTTGGGGTCTGTCCTTCAACCCACCATCACGGCATGAGAGAAGAACATGCATGTGCAAAAAGGCAAAATTATTTACTGATAAGTCCTTTATTCTGTTGGAAATTTTGTTGCCCATGAGCCTCGATGATATGCCTCTGATTGCCTGGGATCTTCTCTTTTCTGATCTTTTTGTATTGTTTCTTTCTGTCCGGATCTGGAAATCTGTCTTGCAGTGGGAGCAGATGGGTTCATGCAGCTGCAGTTCACCCAGCTCCCAGCAGATCACGCATGAGCGCCGCGCAGGGGGGCTCAGTCGCAAGGCAGCAAGCAAAATTGCAGCAGAGAGGGGCAGGAACAGAGTCTTTTCTGCAGTTTTTCTTTGTTCAGGAAGTAGCATCCTTTTTTTATTTTTTATTTCTTCCAGAGTGTCTTAAAATGTTAGGATGGAGGTGGTAGAGCTTGTAGAGCTTATAGAGCTTTTCTTATTTAGCGCTCATTGACCCAGCGATTAGGTCAGTTGTCCAAAGACCCTGGCAGGGATGGGGATCCCAACATGAGATCTGTAGTTTTACTGGAGCTTTTCATAATGCCGCTATCCGTCTCTGAAAAGAAAAGAAAAAATATCGATAGTCTGCACGTATCAAGATGAAAGTGAAAGTGAAAATGCGCGTCACCTTGTTTTCTTTTTGTGCTGAAGGAAAAAAGTACGCTTTTATAATGAGCTGTGAGCTGGCCAGACCTAGTAAAGAAAAATACTTTCATGCACGTGAGCATGCAAAATATACTTGAAATCTATTGTGCTTCTCTGTTAAAGGAGGTGCGAATAGTTTTAGAGGAGAATCTTCTCCAGAGTCACTTATTTAGCATTTAGTAGTCAACTTTGGTTTCTCTAGTGAATTCCTTGCTTTCTCTCTCTTGTCCTTGCTCTTCATTTGTACCTGATTTTATACAGAGGTTGAAACATGTTTTCCATTTAAAAAAAAAAAACAAACAAACTTTTGAGGAATTGTTTAGCTGAAATATACTTATTTTTTTGTAATAGGAAGACAAAAGAAGTTTTGAACTGTTTTAATAACGGAAGTAGAATTTAATGAGCATTGCTTAGCAACCTACAGTTATTTTTTAGAGAAATTCAGAATTTTTATTATTGAAAAAACAGCTGTTGTGGAATTCTCTTTGGCAGCAATTTAACAGAGATATGGTCAGTCTGTTTTACTGCATTTAAATCAGACTTTATCAAGGAAGAGTAGAAGAATGTGCTTCCTTCTTAACTGTACATTTTTACTTTAGTAGTCTTTATGGTCCGTTCCTCATATCTTGTTTAAAAACAGAGTGATCAAAACAGTAATGATTAATAAAAAATGCTTATATGGAATATAACAAATATGGAAACTGTTAAACATTAATAAATTTAATGGCATTTAATATTTGCTGACAAACAAATCTTGCCTGATAAATTTCAACTTTAAAAAGCAATCTTGGATATAGAAATAATAATGTAAAAAAGCTCTTGTTTTGAAAAAAATCTCAAAAAGGGAGATCTTAAAGTGAAAGTGGATAGCTGGTTTCTTAGCAGCTTTCAAAATGGCAGAAGCGTAACTTGCATGCAAAAATACACAAATTGTTTAAAAGATTGGTACAAAATGCTAGCTTTCTTGTATAATTCCTTTGATCATCTTTCTGTTCGCATGACAAATATACTGCTTCCCCAAAAAGCAACAAAAAAGAAGAAAGAAACCTCTCATGAAAAGCAAGAAATTAAAATTTTAAGTCCAGGGAGTAAAGATTATCCAGGGCTCCCTATAGTTGAGTAATGAATTACCTATACCTTTAAGGAAACAGTTTGTTTTAAAAGTAAACATATGTATTAGAGTGCTTAAAATTTTGTTATTAAGTACAGTATTGTGCCACATGTGAAGGTCTGATGTCATTATCCAAACCCAAATCGATGGAGACAACATTCATTGATTTCTAAATTACGAAATTTGAGAGAAATCACAAGTAACTTTAAAAAAAAAAAAAAAGCAGTCTGAGGACAATGTCCGTCTTGTGTATGCTGAAAGCCTTCGTCTGTAGTCACTTTCTAGATCCCTAAAAGTCTGAGGGAGAGAGATGGGAAAAGTCCCATCACTGATCTGTTGTCATTGTTATTATTTGCTACCTCATAGCTTTCACTCCTGCTGTGTTAATTTGAATAACATGTAATTAAAATGTATGTGCTATACAAGAAGGTTGTCAGGGAGCAAACCTCTCTGCCCCTTAAACATATCTCAGCTAATTTCCCTTGTCCTCCATTTACAAAGGAAGGATGAGCTGCCGCCTATGCATGGTTGAATACATGAGGAGAATTAGGTCACTGGAGTGCCAGTTCTCAAAAAACTTCTACAGAAAATCTATCGGAGCCATTGGTAATAGCCTCAAGTTTGTTCAAGTGCAGCAACGTGTCCTACTCCCATCTGACTAAATTTCAGAAACCGTGTTTCAGGCACCCTTCAGAAACAGGATGTCTGCCACGTTGTGGTCACGCACAATATTAAATAGGAAATACTTAGCTGTGCTTTCCTTTCATTGCATCAAACTTGAGATCAGAACGGATGATGGGAAAGTGGCTGTGTGGTCCACTTGGTGGTCATTTATGGGCTTTATCTCCAGGGCCATACATTTCCTGACTGGGGGAGCCAGAGGCAGGAGGATGAGGACAAGGGCAGAGTGAGTTCTGCCAATTCCACATTCAGATTCAAGTACTTTCCTTGACAGCAAGTAGGAATATTGCTTTAGATAGGGGCAGTTGTTTCACTGATGTTGGCTGGACCACCATGAGTTAGTTACAGAATTACTTTGCTTTTTCTTTTCATGTGTTGGGTCTGGGGTTCCTTTCCCAGCCTTCCAATGAAAAAAGTTAGTTATATTTTTATATACCTGTACCTCTCTTCTGAAATGGTGAATATAGAAATGGGAACACAACTTATCATTCTCCAATGATATGACAAGCTTACCTGTTTTGTCAGGTCAGCTTTCCAGTAGAATATGGGCAAAGATTTCTGGTAAGAAATCAGTTATTGGTCATCGGTTTCTTTCTGAGATGGCTATTTGCATGCTTAATTTGGACAAGAAGCATGCCTCTCCCAGTGATTTGCTCTGAGTTCACACAGATGTCATTTTATCTAGCTTATTCATCAAATGAGACACAAAATAATTGTATGTGTTGCTTGTAGTATGCTGTGATATCCTTGAGAAGGTATTATCCTTACAAAAGCTTATTGTTACTATATCCTTCTGCTGGCAAAGAATCAAATGAATGATGCACAATGTCAATTCTTTGTTCAGATATGGCAGTGTGGAGGAAGCCTTGAGATCCACCCATGCTCACATGTAGGTCACGTTTTCCCCAAACAAGCTCCATACTCACGGTCCAAAGCTTTGGCAAACAGTGTGCGTGCAGCTGAAGTGTGGATGGATGAATATAAAGAACTTTATTACCACCGAAACCCACACGCTCGCCTGGTGAGTTCAACTCCGTTGTTCTTGGAATTTCAATAGAATTTTTTTTTCAATGAAATAACTATTAATTTAGCTAATATTTAACATTTTTTTTACATTTTTTTTACATTTTACATTTACATTACATTAACATGCTTTTTACATTTATTTCTTGTTTCTTATGAAACTTTTTCCCAAACACAGCGTAAGTGTACATATAGTTAATTTTTAATTCCTTGGAAAAAATCAGAAATTCTGTAAGACTAGAAGGCCACATTTGTGTCAATATTAAATGAATGAATGAATGAACTAAAGAATAAAGTTAAGCAAGGTGACCCAGGTAAGGAGGAGCTGTTTAGCCTGAAATGTATGCTTCTATGAAACAGCTGATACAGGATTCTATAATAAAGAATTACAGAAGAGACACGCAATTAACGAATGCTAATTGACAAGGTTCAATGGACAGTAGATCTTTAAGTGAACAGCATGGTAATAATCTTTAGCAAAATTGCCTGTCTTGTGATAATTGTAAGATTTTGGGCTGATGTAAGACAAAATGGATTTTTCTGTTTGATTTACTGCTGCACAATGTTTGATTAAAAAAAACCCCAAAATCAATATTGCAAAGATTAAATTAATTAAAATCAGTCCTGGGAACTCAGATGAAAAAGTTCCTAATAAAATGTTTGAAGTATCAGTTCTGTTTTTTTAAAAAAAAGTTAATATTCTTATTTTCTGCGAGGAGAAAAATACAAGATCATTTGTTTGCAAAAGTTTTCAGGAGATAAATACTGTGAAAATTGAGTAGGTCAGAACGGTAAAGCGGTGAGCAAATTTCTAGCTTGGGTATATTTATTGTTGAGGGGCCCGTAGGCTGGAAGACAACAACCCTGAAATATCCTCACAGCGTCTAGAAGTGACTTGCATGAACCTCTGGCACAAAGTCCAAAATTCACGCCTAAAAGAAATCACTCTCTGCTGTTGCTTGTTTCTGGAGGTGCTTAAAATCTCCCCAGGCACTTCTCTTTGCACGGAAAGTTTTCTAAGTGCTGGCTTTCTGGTTTTGTGCATGGGGAGAACTGCCCTGCGGGGTCTGCTGGGCACCCACCTCTGGCTACGCCGGACCAGAGCTTAGGGACCAGGCAGGGGGACAGGGAGCTCCCCACACATTTGAGTGGCCTACCCCAATAGACCTGCGGGGGGGGAAAAGTGCTCTTGAAACCATTACGCTTTTAAAAGATACGCGGGAGGATGCTGGGGAAGCTGAATTTGGTTAGCTTCCATTTCGTGTTCCTTTGGATTAAACTGGGTAATTATATTATTATAGTCTATGCATTTGTAATAATTGTTTTACTTTAACATCATAAAAGCCATTTAGGTTTTATTATTAGAGTCTGACTTTGAGAGAAATACGGATGTTGTGTATCCGAAGATGGGAGCTCACAGGCAATGCCAGGCTGATCCTGTTTGTTGTATGCAAAGAGAAAACAGCAATACATGCTGACAGTTTTTCTTGTAGAGTTCTGGTCAGCTGATGTCTGTGATGACAGAACTTCAACTTTAAAGGATATTTTTGTGTTAGTATTGGAAGTTTTGCATATTGGCTTATTGTAACACGGTGGATGTAAGCTGAGATTCGTGTGGTTTTTCGCGCGTACCAAAGCTGCTGCCAATGCACTCTGGTGTCCGTAATACCCTGTGCACCCCTTGTTGCAGTGGTTGAGTTCAGACCCTTTTACTTCATCTAACCCAAATATTCAGTTCCATAGCATAATGGAAAAATGATTGATGCTATCAATCATTGGTGGTGTTGGGTTGACGGTTGGACCAGATGATCTTAGAGGTCTTTTCCAGCCTTAATGATTCTGTGATTCTGTGGCTGCAGAATTTGGTTCCATAAAGTTTCGCTTCAAGATTAATGTTCAGACCTCAGAGCTAATATGTCATGCTGTTTGTTTATTCAAGCAGGCATCTCTGCCTCTGTTTTACATCTGCTTTGTGTTTTCAGTGGTATTTCCACAGCTTTGAGAAATGCAAATATATTTGTGGTTTGATGAAAGAGTGTGTCAAAGTGACCTGTAAAAATCTGGGGGCTGCGAACGGTATCTCATGCCTGACTGTCTGAAGTCCCTAGTCAATATAAAGATAGGTTTTTGAAGACAGACATGAAAAGATGTGAACTCTGCTCCAGTCTATAGACAGGGAAAAGTCTGCAATGAAAGCTTTTCTCTGGAGGTTTAAGATTTCATAACTCCCCACCACCCAAAACTATGAAGTTCAAAGGAAACATTAGCAGATTTTACAGATTTCATCAGTTAAATGTAAAACTGTCTGTACAGGTAATTTGCAAATGGATGGTGGAATAATTTAAAATTCTCAAGATTCATTCACTGCTTTTGAGATTTTCAGTTATCCAGTTAAAGGAAGTTTTATTTTCCAATACACCTTCTCAGTTCCCAGCAATCTGTATTCAAGGACTTCCTTACTTGTGGATTTGGAGAGTTTTCTCAGACAAACTGTCTTCTAGAATATTTTTAAGTTTTACATGCACCATTCCAATTCTTTTTTGTCAACATTTAACAAATGTAAGGATAAAGAAATCCAATCCAGCACCCAAACATGGGGATTTTTCCTGGCTAAAAGTCCTACTCATCACTTTAGCATACGGTTCCTAATAATGTATACAGATAATTTAAAAGAGAGCATCTGTTCTGGTTGGGGGCTTTTTTAATCATTTTTTTTTCCTTTTTTTATTTCCTTTCAGGAACCATATGGAGATGTGACAGAAAGGAGACTCCTTCGAGAGAAGCTGAAATGTAAGGACTTCAAATGGTTCTTGGAGAACGTGTACCCAGAGCTTCACGTACCCGAGGACAGACCGGGCTTCTTTGGAATGGTACGTGGCTGCTGAGAAGGGGCCTCCTTGCAGTTCTCTGAGCTCTCTTACTAACTCAGTATGAAGGTATTTTTATGCCAAAATCAGTTTGGGATTTTGGTAGAATTCAGTTAGAATTGGTAGGCTTTAAAATGTGGTTTCTGCCAGAATCTTTATTCTAGGGGATGCTTTTTTATGAAGGAGTTCTGTAAGAGGGTAGGAGAGCAGGTAGTGTTGCCATGAATTACACCTTCCAAGTGACATCTTGGGAGTATTAAAGGCACCAAAGGATGACTTTTTTTATTGCTTGAAACGTTGCATAGCAAAAAAAGCACCAAAGTGTTTTAGTTTCTAGTTGTTGACTCGAAAATAGGAAGAGTGTGCTTTGAAACATGTATTTGCACATTTTATCTGATGAAAACTATGATGTTGTGATGTTGGGAGAGAGAGATGGTGCTGTGTGCTCCCAGATCATACAGGATTCTGTATGTCAAAACCAACATGTTAATTTTTAATCTGGAGGTCACTTTAGACCAGCACAGGTTCACAAGCAATTTTCATTGTTTCAATATCAGAATTTTCTCCTCCTTTTTTAAGAGTCGACAACTTTCTATGTTATTTGCAGCTTACAAATAAATACAAACTATAGCTCCACGTGTATCACATTACTGTAATCTCATTTGGAAGGGATGAAAGCAGAGATGATGCAGCAAATACCTGCTTCCTCTGAAAAATCAGCAGCTGTCTGCTGCGTGTCTTATTAGGAAGACAAGACTGCACCTTTCTGCCAGGCAAAGATGTATAAAATACCTTCCTGATTACCAATGCCACATTGACTTAGAAGTACTTTTGCTGGTAATTCGATCACTCTGCAGATCTAGCTAAGCTGCATTCCCACACTGCTGCATCGCATCCAGCTCGTATCACAACAGTCTTGTCTCGCTGCCATCTGCGCTTCAGTTACTCAGTCTCTGCTGGATCTCCCTCAGTGGAAGAAAAAACCCGATCACTGTGGGCGTACAAAACATATAAGAATCAAGTCTCCCTGCAGTCTTCCCTGGTAGCTTTGTTACCTGTTGCACGAAAAAGATCCTAATGTGGAAATGCTGCCGTTTCCCACAGGGAGCTGTATTTCCCACAGGGAGTTGTAGGAGCTCCCACAGGGAGTGCATCAGTTGGCAGCAAAGCCCTTAGGAGCCTCAAAGAGAGCAGCCACACTCCTCTGTCTTGGAGCTTGCACTTGAGTTGGTATCTCTGTGTGATCTCTGGCAGGAAAGGTAATATCCACCATTATCCAGTACCTTGAACAGACCCCAGTACAACATTTTTTTGTTTTTTGTTGTTTTGTGCTGGATTGCTAACTGACAAGGTCAGAGACAGTTGAAGCAGTAAGATATTATAAGACTTACCTTCCAGGAGCATTTCAGTAACCTTATCCTCCACTCCACCTCCATCCTTCACCCTCCAAATGAAAGCCTAGACTGGTGGCGGTGATAGCGCTTCAACCTCCTGGGGAGGGGAAGGGATTTGTGCAGTTTCTTTCACGATTTAACTGCACGTGTCATCCTCAGGAAAGGTGTTGACAATACCAAGAAATAATAATTCTTGTTCGGAGCTGCTTGAGGTATCTATGGTGTAATTTGGGTGTGCTCTATATATTTCTCTAAAAACAGTTCTTAAATGCTGTCATCTAGGTGTGACATAATAAGAATACACCATTTTTCTTGGCAGGAAGAATTTAAAATGTGATTAAAGTACAGTTACACTCTAAGAAAGTAACAGTGCAAAAATGACACCTACTGATTCAACTGATTTGTGGATATTGAGTCCCATCTGCTAACTTCAGTGAATCATTGATCGTGTTGTTTACTCCTGCCTTAGCCATGTAGTGCTTTTCTGGTTCACAAAAATACTGTGTTTAAAAGCGTTGGCTTTGTTAACAGCTCAGCTTAGTGTGAGGTTATTTAATTGTTCAAAGAGATTGCAAAGGAATAGGGATTTCTCCCTCCCTTGAAAATCTTTACACTGAAGTTGAAAATCTTTCTAAGATTACCCATAGGTCAGCCATATGTTATTGAAATAAATGCAGGAATTATTGAGCAGCATTCAGTGCCATGCACTGACAAATAGACACTTGGGCTAATTTTTTTCTCTTGATACATAGATAAAAATATCTATACTGAGCTTGGTTGTCTAAAAAGTTAGCTGCCTAAAACTTTATTTAAACATACTGAATTTTGAATATTTTTGCCTGAGCTATGATTGCATTCTTATAAAATGTCTGAGGCCTATAAATGAGGGAAATATCTTCTTACCTGTCCTTGGGCTCCATGCAGCTTTGGAACTTTGTGTGGGACATGAGCTAAACCTTTTGACTTTAATAATTTATTTGGGGGGCAGAAGGGAGTGAAGCTGGTAGGCACTTAGTGGGTTAAAAGAATAAGATGTCAGTATTTCTGGAACGGCTGATAATCCCTTGTAGGTTCTTGTGTAGAGCACTGCGGTCTCTCTTTTTCTGGCATAGCATCTGATTTGGCCATCCTTGAGCATGCACTTACTGGCGAAGTGTGTACTGTACTTATGGTTCAGCTGGTGTGAAATCTTAAAAAGACTTGGACCCCAGGTCTGTGCAGATTGCCCACCTAGAGAGCCCAGACTGGCTCTGCTTAAAAAAACTTAGCTGCTGTGGGAAGGGATGGTTGTGGGCACCTCTAGGAAGAACTTTGAGTCATCTTGTGTGTTTAATATTAGTACTGTGAGATTGCTGCATTGTGCAGCTAGGTGAAGATAGAAGAACTGGGCAGCTCTGTGATCTTTTTGTGTTATTGGTGACTGTGGAAATGCATGGCTTCAAAGCAAGAGAACAGTCAGGGTTCCTCTCCCCGCTGAGGTATACTAAGTATTGCTGGCATTCAGGGTGCGTATCTGAGGATGAAGATTATGGTCAGTCAGTGAATTTGGCTTTGAACTTGGCATCCAGATTGCTTTTAAAAGACAGTGTTGACACAAAAATCAGGATTTTATCAAACTTACAGAAAAGGAGAGATCACTTGGCAGTGAGACCATATTATGTTCTGATATGAGAAGTTTTTCTTTGTTCTTCTCAAACAGTTTCTAGCTGATCTTTCTTCCAGCTCAATGTGAAGCAACTAAGCTGATAGATGTCTGTTGTGACTATCTAGCTGATGGCTCTTTTCACCACCTATCCTTAAAGGCAACTGACTGAATCAGTTGGGAGATCAAAAACTTGAATTTTTCTATTGGCAGCTTCCTTCCGCATTTTCCCCCAAGACCATCTCATCTTCAATGAATTTCCAAATGCTTAGTCATAATTTTCTTTAAATTAAGACCAGATATAACCTTAAAAAAAAAGATCAGGAAGAAAGATTTTAAGCCTTTAAAACTTTGAAGAATTTTGTTTTGCTGTGACAAGAAAGAGAACATTTTGTAAATTATCTACATAGCAGGTGATATATGGGGATAGGCTTACAGAAGGAGAGATCTTAGCTATGTGGCTTAAGTTATGTAATCAAAAAGGCTATTGCATGTCTGGTGTTACAAGTTCTCAGAGGTATCAGGCTCCAAAACAGCCTCCTCTAGGGTATACCTCTAAAACTGCATTATAATACAATTTGTAGAGCTGCCACTTGAGATTGAATTGGTACCCAAGGTTATGGCTGACTAGACCTGGAGGTCTGATGCCTGTCACGGGAAAATATGCACCACTCTGTTGGCTGTACAGCCTCTGAAAGCTTGAGACAGACTTTTTTAAAGGAAGTGGGAGAAATTAAAGTGTTTGCTATTAATCTCAAGTGAATGCAGCATCGCTTGAGACATGTGCTTGTATGTTCTGGAGCCTCCAGGGAGATCCAGGCTTGGTGGTGTGGGCAACCGAATTCCAACAGCAGTGTCTCCTCATTGATTCCTTTGAAGGATCTTAGTCATCAATGTTGTATACCCATTTCAGCATTGCATTTAAAAAGTTAAGAGATATCTGAGGATATTCACTTCCCCCCCTGCCCCCCAAAAAAGGTTGATATGAAAATAGCATACACTCAGTAAAATCATTCCCTGTGACTGCTCGGATTACCTTTGAGGTAAAAGCTTATGCCTGGTCAGTACCATGAAGCTGTTGGCTTGCTACAAATTCATATCTTACTGTGTCCCACAGTATCATCTGCCCATACCACTAATATATCAGCAGCAATGCCACTGTGGTGGAATAAAGAGGATTCTGATCTATTTTGTGGATGAAGAGAAAGGTTGGCTGTGCTCCACTGGCTGTATTTATTAACTAATGTAATGAAATTTTAATGTCAAAAATCTGTTGTTGATTCTTTGCTTACAGTTATATGAAATGGATTTTATCTTAAAAAAAAAATCAAGGAATTATTTACAGAATGCCATCTGTATTGTGATGTTTTATGCAAGTGTCCAGATGTTAGGAAACAACAGACTTAAATTTCTCCAAGAAGTAAAGGGTGAAGGTCTGAGGTGAATATCTCAGTAGTTGCTGTTTAGTACCTGTCGCAGCCTGCAAGCAGAATGGTAACTAAATGGCGCAGTAGAGTACACCTGCAATGCTTCAATAGGAGGCAAAAGTTGTAGAAAGATGCAGCCAGTAATCCTGCATGGGCAGAACTTTTTAGAACTGAATTATATGTTTTAATGGCAAGGTGATCAACATTTTTCTTGCTTCTGTTTCTCTAATGCAGCGTTCTGCATAAGAATTAAGGTAAGTCACGGAGAAAATTTTGTTCTTACTGCATGACTTGTTTATGGTGGGTATGGGAACAAAGCTTCAGAAATGAATGGATGATTACTGTTTTGATAGAGCTGTTGTACATAAAAGGAACTTAAACTGTGTATTCTCATTTGAAAAGAGAAAAATATGTCTTTCACAAATTCTCTCATGCCTTGGAACAGAGGGCGGATTTTAATTTTTTTTTTTTTTTTAATAAATGGTGCTGTGATCAGATTTTCAAATTTGATTATTTTCAAATCTTTGTCATTTCAGATCAGGTCATTTAACAGCTTAGTATGCACTGTTCCCACAAATTAGGTCTTGAATATCTCATTAGGCTTCCTGATGAAACATGGGTATAAATGAACATCTACCGATGTCTGATAAAACAAACTAAAGAACCAGGTTGAAATATGGACCGTGTATGTTTAGGAATATGTCTGCACATATCAAAAGCATTTATGCACGAAAGAAAAAAATGAGAGAACATATGCGGTAGCATCCTGGGAGTACAGGCTCAGTTTTAAACAATCTGAAGTGAAGCTCAAGTTAGCAATCTTTTACACAGCTTTTGTTTTGTTGTCTGTATTTGGGCATTGCGTAACGTGCGTAGGAGAGTTACAGTAGTTCTGGTGGTGCATGGCATTTTAAAATAGGTTATTTAAAATTTCAGGCCACAAAAGGGAGCATGTGCTCGAGCACGTGCCAAGGGCTGACAGCGAAGAGCGCATGCTTGGAGCAGTAGTGAAGGCATTGGGTGGTTTGGAAGGGCACCACGGAAAAGTGCTTTGCTGTGTTTATCTTCCCTTGGAGCCAGTAGACAGTCAGGCAAAGTCATACGTTGTTAAACATACTAATGAGAGACCCTCTGATCCTGAGGACAGCCGCTGATAATGACCGAAACCGATTTCTGTTTTTAGAGATACAATTACCATTTTTGCGTGGTTATGACTTTAAGTTGACCTTTCTTCGTGTGGCATGTAGAAACATGAGAAGCTTATTGGGTTTTTTATGTAGTTCCATGGTAGTGTTAAAAATCATCTGTAAAAGACACTTTTCTTTCCTGTTTTTGTAAGTGTAATTCTTGCCTAGTGTTATGAAGGTAAACAAAGTGTCCTCTTTGACAGCTCGGGGAGGGGTGCAGTGGTCTAGTGTGTTCCCATCAAACCAGACAACGTTTTCTGTAGAAAGGGTGACCAGGGGATTTCTTTTGCTTCTGGTAAACTTGGACACTAAAACTAAGGATGAATTTTATTATGCACCAGATTCGGATGTTAGTTTATCCTTTACTGAAAAAAATACACCAAATGCATAGCAGAAACATGTTCAGAGAGGAATTAAGTGGCAAAGCCTGTAAGGGTAGGGCTTCAGTCCCACATTTATACATGTGGCTCCAACAGGAGAGCCTCACGGGCCCAGCAGCCCTGCAAGGGGCCCCAAGCCGTGGCTTCTTGGTGGTCCTCCCCAGCCCCCCAATGTATTGCTGTTGTCTTGGGCTGGCAGCCCAGGCATGCAGAGCGCCAAGAGCTTGGCTGTCTTTCAGCAGGAGTGGGCACAAAGCAGTGGAAAGAAGACGTCAGGTAGCAATAAAAGTAGAAGTTGGGAAAGCAAAATATATGTAGAACACAAGTATTTAATTTTCCAACTTGTGTGGTTTGCTGTGTGGTGGGTTTGGGTCCTGCAGGGTTTGTCTTGTTTGTTTGGTTTTAGCCTCCCTTTGTGTCTGTTCATTCTCTACATTAAGAAAGGAGGATACAATTATGACTACGGAAGAGTGGTGAAATTACACCTTGCTGAAGTAACTCTTCTGAGATTTACTCTGCTTATTCTTTTTGTCTGCGATATAATTACACTCGGTAACGGGCATTCAGCTTGAACCTATGTTTACAGAACCTGTTTTGCTCTGTATAATTTTAAATTTGGTTAAGTCGCTAATACTAGGAGTCAGTAATTGTTATGGCATTGTTTAAGTTATTTTCAGTTACTTTTGCCTCCTGAATACTTAAAGGCAAATCCTTGTTAATTAGCCTGATGCTTTTAAAATCAGGTAACTTAATATTTTAAAATTTAATCTAGAAGTTATGCACCTATTGTGTGAGAGATCAGCAACACTAGTAAAGAACGTTTAATATCACACCTAGTGTCTCTTTCCAAAGATATCTTACCCACTTTCATGATTTCTGGTCTTAAAATCTGTCTGCTTGTTCAACCTCAAGAGCGTACTGGAGTCCTTTCAAGAACAAATCCTTCTAACATCTCCCCTTTGACAAACTGAGAAAAGTATGTAGTCTTCTTTTCATAAGAAAATTGAACAAGTAGATCCTGGGGGGAAAAAAGACATGGCAGACTCTTTTGTTCTGCATGAGTTGGTGGCTTGTTGGGTTCCAACACAGTTTTTCATAGTTCCTACCTCCTTCATTTGCAAATACACTGGAACACGTTGTCATTCCTAGGGGAAGCCATTGTGTCTGGCTGCTTCAGGGCCTGAAGTCAAGTTTTATTTCACGTTAGTCTGAGAGATGTTGCCATTGGATCCATTTGATCTATTCCAGTTAATTTGCACCAGCTCTGGGATATAAACCTCACAGCCCAGCAGGAGGGGGGTAAAGTGACTACAGCATATCTTCCTTACTTTAGATTAATACTTAAAAATTTTGTTTTGATTAGCTGAAGAATAGAGGAATGGCAAACTTCTGTTTTGATTATAACCCTTCAAATGAACATCAAGTAACAGGACACAGGATCATATTGTACCCCTGTCATGGCATGGGACAAAATCAGGTAAGATTCATGTTTTATTTTCATTTTGACTAACACTATGGTTGTAATGTAAAAAAGTACGGTAAAGGCATTGCAGTAGGGCTGAGAGAATATGTTGCCACAGTGAAGTGATCTTAGATCTAATTTTAATTCTTGCACTGAATGCTTTTAATTTTGATGTATCTTCAGGTCAGATTTTCTTCATTCTGAAGACGTGTCTACCCAGACCAGGGAACTCATGCATACCTTAATTACGCCTTTCCACAGAGCTCGTTAGCAGGGGTTAATAGCACAGGAGTGCAGCTATAGTGCTTGTAGGCCAGTGTTCACCCATCTCCAGCTGGTCTTGGGCAGACCAGCATATCTCTGAGCTTTTGTCTGTCCACGACTCCAAAGCCCTTAATAACATTGCAAACCTCACCTAGTTCTGCCTGTGTCTGTCATCGTGCCTCTTCCTCTTGGTGCTTGTCTAACTGTGCAAGAGGTTTTGGACGGCATCTTCTCCTGTACTCCCCTGTACAGAAATATCCTTCTGGGCTCGGACTCCAGAATCCTGGAGAGCAGGGATCCCCTCTAACACTTTCATTCTTGTTCTCTTGGTTTTAACTTCTGAAGCTGAAAATGGTTACTGGTGTCTTTCTCCACGCTGATTGAAACTGTGTGCAGCAGCAGTTAGTTATGGTACCCTTAAAGCTCTCTGCATAATGCTGTGGTAAAGGTGCTTTGGAGTACTGTGTGCCAATCTACAATGGCTGTTTTGCATGGTTTTGAGTGGCCACCTTCTAGAATTGGTTTGGTGTTTGATGTGTGGCATTGTTGTAGTTTAACCTAGCAGGCAGCTAAACACCACACAGCTGTTCGCTCACTCCCCCTGTCCTGGTTTCAGCTGGGATAGTTAATTTTCTTCCTAGTAGCTGGCATAGTGCTGTGTTTTGGATTTAGTATGAGGATAACGTTGATAACACACTGATGGTTTAGTTGTTGCTAAGCAGTGCTCACACTAGTCAAGGACTTTTCAGCTTCCCATGCTCTGCCACGTGCACAAGAAGCTGGGAGGGGGCACGGCCAGGACAGCTGACCCAAACTGGCCAAAGGGCTATTCCATACCATATGACGTCATGCTCGGTATATAAACTGGGGGAAAGCTGGCCAGGGGGGCCGCTGCTCGGGGACAGGCTGCGCATTGGTCAGCGGGTGGTGAGCGGTTGCATTGCTTGTTTTTCCTGGGTGCTCCCTCCAATTATTAAACTGTTCTTATCTCAACCCACAAGTTTTCTTGCTTTTGCTCTTCCAATTCTCTCCCCTATCCCACGGGGCGGAGTGAGCCAGCAGATATGTGGTGCTTAGTTGCCAGCTGGGGCTAAACCACAGCACCCCTCAGTGGGATGGGGGAGAGAATCAGAAAAAAGGTGAAACTCAGGGGTTGAGATAAAGACAATTTAATAGGACAGAAAAGGAAGGGAAAATAGTAATAACGATAAAAGAGTATACAAAACAAGTGATGCACAATGCAATTGCTCACCACCCACTGACCGATGCCTAGCCAGTTCCTGAGCAGCAGCCATGCCCCCCTGGCCAACTCCCCCTAGTTTTTTTGTTCAGCATGATGTCGTACCGTATGGAATATCTCTTTGGCCAGTTTGGGTCAGCTGTCCTGGCTGTGTCCCCTCCCAGCTTCTTGTGCACCTCCAGCCTCCTCCCTGGCAGGGCAGTATGAGCAGCTGAAAAGTCCTTGACTTAAGCACTGCTCAGCAACAACTAAAAGATCAGTGTGTTATCAACATTCTCATCCCAAATCCAAAACACAGCACTATACAAGCTACTAGGAGGAAAATTAACTCTATCCCAGCTGAAACCAGGACAGGCATGTAACATGTACTTGCCTATGTAGCTTGAGTTTTGGCTTCTAACCCAAATTAGACTATATAGCATGCTGCTAGTGGGGAGGGGTGGAGAAATATGTAGGGTCTTGTTGAGAATAAGTACATAAGCATGTGACAGTTTGGGTGGCTTGACTGTTCATTTTTTTTTAAGGAAATTAAACCAAACATTCAGTTAGGAAAGGAAAAACAAGTTTGGAAAAGAACCAGAGATGTGGCAGATAAGCAGTGTATCTGTTATCTTTCTGAACTCTGCTTTAAAAAATATAAAAGCTCAAGGAGTAAAAAACAAGTCTGTATTGAGGAGAAAGCTTCTAATGTGAATTACGTTTTAAATGAGAAAAGGAAAACAAAGAACAGTCTGAGCACTGAGTATTTCAGATCTTAAAAGGAAGTAGATTTGTTTCTGACAGCAAGTTTATTGCCTTAAGTATTATTTACTGTTATTTAGTATTATTTATTAGTTTGTGTCTAGTATATGTCTTAGCTGTCCTAATGTTTCTGTCCTGGAGGCCAAGATGCAGGGGAGGGCAGGAGGAGAACCTTGCGTCATAAAAGCCAAAGGATCTCTGTACTGACAGATGTATGTCAAGCATCCAAAGCCACACCACACCAACCCATTTTACTCCCTCAGTTCAGCTCCATGCCCATGTTAAGCATACTTTTACATACCTGTATAGAAGATAAGTTAATAATCAGATAACCTAGTTAAGCCACTTCCTTGTGAGGAAGAGTTGATTTTTTTTTTGGTAGATTTAAGTATTTCATGTACAGGATTACATGCTCACATGCAAAAGGTATTTATAGATTCCCCCCCCCCCCCTTGTATTGCAGATTACAGAGAGGAGAGGGGTTGAATTTTTTTGTATTTCTCTGAGCAACAAAGTTCATTTAAAATTTATCCCTTCCACCAAGAAAAAATAGAGACATAGGATAAAAGGTGAAAGCAAAGGAGAAGTACAATTCAGAGGTGAATTGTCATGAGATGACATTTTTACAGTTATCCTTTGTTTAGCTAGCACTAAAAGATTAACTGAATTTACTGCAAAGATATCGCATCACCGGATATTAATGCTCTTACTTTCTGCTGATGGTGCTATGCATCTGGGTACTTGCGATAGCAGGCACCAGGCTGAGCAGCGATGCTCTCGGAGCTGTGCAATTAGTGCTCCCTCTGCTGGCATCCAGGGAGCAGGAGGAAGGAGAAATGGAGAAACTACCTGCCTGCGATATAAACCGATAAAAGAGAATATAAGATGACACAAGAGAATTGCAGAGCCTGAGGGGGGAAGGCCAAACACAGGAAATGGGCAAGAAAATATTAGTGAAATGGGCAAAAGGCATGGGAGGGCTGACAGGAGCCAGGGAAAGGGGGCCAAGGTCACAGAGGGCAGAAGTTTGGGATAGAGGTAGGGCAACAGGCGAGGAGCGGGGCATGTGTGACAGAGGAAGGAGTAGTTAGGAGCTACACGGAGGGAGCATGAAACAAGCAGAATCACTGGAGACCCCTTTAGGGGAAAGGGGCAAGGGGACTGAACATGGGAGCAGAGATACCAGTTGGCAAATGGGGGCATGAGTAGGGGTGACAGGTAGTAGTTGCAAGAGAAGAAGTGGACAGCAGGAAGAGCTGTGGGTGGGGGAACAGAGGGAGGCTAAAATAAGACAAGACATAGAAGCACAAGTGAGATGGGAAATGGAAGTCAGGATTGCTGAACTTGCACCTCCTTTTTCTGGCTCACAAATAGCCATGAAACCTACCAGCAAGACGTTTCTCTCCATTTCCTTCCTGTCCCCCCACCCTTTTGACAGTCGTTCTTAAAAGGTAACAGGCTGCTCCTGGTGGTGTGAATTCCTTAGCTCAGTTGGCAGTGACAGTGGCATGACCGAAACAGTCAAATCTCCCATGTGTACATCTACTGCTGTCAGCTGGTGGAACTGATGGTGACAAGGTTGGTCATCCTCTAGTTGTATCAATGCTAAGGAGAGCCAGGCACTTCACCACAGAGTTGCACAGATGTTTGGTGACAACAGGCAGCCCTTAACTTCTGTTTTGTCCTTGGAAGGGAATCTGCCATCCTAACCGCAAGCTCTTCTGCCTGCTCTCCTCTGGTCTGCTCTCATCACTCCACTCGTTACCTATATACAGCTTTAGCAGCAAACCCTCATTACAAAGCTTTGCTTCAGTCCCCTGTCCTGCACCACATGTCACAGACAGCTCCAGTTTCTTCACCCCATGCTATTTGACACTTTCTTTTCCATGCTGGCTGGCTCCCAGTCTTTCTCTAACACCCTTGCTCTGTCTCTCCCCTCACTTATTCCTCCCACCAGTTTACTACCCACACTATGTCACGTTTTGCTCCTTTTCACATGCCTTTCTTCTTTCCTGGCTAGCTCCCATTTTTAATCCTCTAGTCTTCTTCTCATCCCTTCCTCCAGTTGCAGAGTTCGCTCCACTATTCATCGCTTTCTTCCTCAAATAGTACTCCCTGCTGCACATTCACAGTCTCATGGTATAAAGGAATGAAGTTTATTCTCCAGAGTACAGCTCAGTAAAGTTATTCTCCAAAAACATCTTGATAGGATTTAACATTAATGAAGGTTAACTTGGTCAGCCATATGTGTCTTACACTCCAGTACACCCATCCTCTGGCATGATATGCTAGTGGCAGGTGGCTGTTTATGTAGGGGACAACTGCAAAAGCTCTTTTCACTGGAAGCAATTCTCCACTTAAAGTGACCTCTGAATATCTCTGTGCACTGTGCCGAGAGGAGAGAGCTCTGGGTTCTCGATTATTTATAAAGTCCAGCACCTGCTCCCATTTTGTGTCTTAGTAAGTAAAACCACTCTCAGAAAACTGAGGTCCCTGGTAATTTGTTTCTATTTTCCCTTGAATCCATGGTGTGAGTGAGAGGGTTCCCTTTAGTCCTTTCGAATTGCAGTTGTGTAAGCAGTAAGAAAGCTAACTGGGGGTTGTTTAAAAGTGTGTTCATTATAGCAAGAAGGTGAGGGTACAACTGCAGTGATAGGAGCTGAGTGCATGTGGAAGACAGGCAGAAAATACACAAAACACTGGCAACTCTGTGCTTGCACCTTTAGGCTGCTGATGTTTTGTAGAAGTGTCTGCCCTGGTAGACTAGAATGAAAGGCTTTGAAATTCAACACCAATAAAGCCCATTGCCCTTCTTGGTATGGCTGGGAAGCGGTACAGAGGGGACCAGCGTGTGGTGGCAGGAAGCCGACCTCACGTGGTAAGAGGATGGGAAACCACTGAGCAGCCTGCTTTGTCTTGACAGTACCCTCCCAATATTCCCATTTGCAGCTGATAGATTTGAGGCAAACAGAGAGCTTAGCAAAGTCCTCAGGTTTTCTGTGAAAGGGGTATCAGACCTGGTAACCTCGCTGCTGGTTCTCCAGCCCAGAAAGTACCTGTCAAGTGCAAACTTCTTCGTGTCTGCAGAAGAGCAGTACACAGGCAGAGAGAGGGACAAGAGTGTGTTTCAGGGTCTGGTGAGGCAGGCAAAATCTGTGTCCGTCCCTTGTACCACAGAGATGCAGCTGGGGCATATCCTGTAGGTTGCCCAGAAGCGATAGGCACTGGGTAAAAGGCCTCACTGAGTTTCCCAGTAGCACTTAAGGGAATCTTCTGGTTCTCTGAAGGAAAGAAATGCAGTAAGGCTACTAGTTGCTGGGCCATGGATCAGTTTGAAAATACTTCCCTTCTTCCCACAGAACCCACTGGGCAAGGAAAAAGCACTAAAAAACACTTCACCATTTGAGGAGGAAGAGATTTACCTCATGTATTACTGGAACTTGAAAAAGCCCAAAGCCTGAAGTGTTTCTTCCATTTGAAACAATATAGGGTAAAGAACTGTATAACGTTCATTGGGCAAGGAGACAGGAGTGCTTGATTGCTAATACTATAACCCCAATCCTTAATGTTATGCAGAAATTAACCATTTTACTTGCTCTTCTCCTCCAAAATCTGATGCAAGTCCTTGAGAGGCTGTTTGGGAAGGATGTCAGTAGTAAGGAGCACTCTGACCTAGTAGCTCCTCCATCTCCTCTTGATGCATCTGGTACAATCAGCAGCTTGCAGGCTTTTGCTGATATCAAATACAAATTGCTAAAAAGGGTTATTATATCTTATAAATCCACTAATGAGCAAGGCTCTAAATGTGGCCTTGTAAAATTGGCAGCTGTAAAAAAAGCGTCCATCCAGACACAAATGAGCAGGAGCGAAGCTTTTTCTTTATTCACGGGTTACAGGCTTAAAATGAGTGCCCTTCCAGCTCACTGTGGTGCCCAAAGTAGCAGGCTTTCCACGTGCCAATCAGATACTGAACCTGGGAACTAAAGCCTGAAGGCCAAGGAATAGCCCCTGCCTATTGAGGTAAAAAATAGTAATAATAATAATAATAAAAAAAATTGGGCCAATATTATCACATTGGACTTTTGTTGATGATGAGACATATCTGGTGTAAAGCAAATGTTGTAAAGGCAGTGCAGCCTACATCATAGAAACAGTTCCTAGCAATAGGTTTCAAGGGGAAATCGGAGTCTCCTGGGTGTTATGTCAGCAGGTAGACTTCAAACTTGAAGTTGCTTTCTCGAAACGCTCACTTCCCTTTGTGGCTTACCACAAATGAGTGATGGCGAACAGGTTAGTTCTGGGTGGGGGGGAGCTGTCACTTGCATCATTGCCCAAAGAAAAGCCATGGAGCTCCACAAGCTGATGCAGTGGACAACATTTGTCTGTGTACAGCTGCGACAGCCACCTTGGTAGAGAAATTCCTGATTGTGATAAAAGGAGGGGCAGAGGAGATTTCATGAAACAACTACCATCAGCGGAGTCTAGATCAGAGCTGTTACACCCGGAAATGGATGACTGCAGACTTTGTAGTCACGCGGTCCTGTCTATGTTAAAACTCCATTTCCAGTTTTTCTTTCAAGGTTAATTAGTCTTGGTGGTTGCTAAGGATGTTTTTGTGGTAAGTTCAAGTATATACAACATTTCTGAATTGGTACAGCCCTCTTCACAAAGCCTTACAGTCTCTTTCTCCAGGGGTGAAAGAAAACAAAGGAGAATTCCTTCTCTCCCTCATCCTTTTATTGTTTTCCACTAATGCAGCTATACTATTGGTAGCAAGCAATCTTCTGATGTGTATAAAACTCTCCTCTACCCTACTGAGTGTAATCTAAATCAGATCTAAACACACATCCGTGCACTATAGTCATCTAAATTATTTATAAGCGTGCTAAATACAAACAACTCTCAAACTCCGCTGCTCTTTAATGAAGTCCAAAATTTGGCAAGTGCCCATGATAAATATAAAAATTTTAAGGAAACCTTCAGTCATAATTGCTACGAAAGCCAAGATGTTTTAGAGCATGTTCAGAACACCTCTGTAGAATATTGTACAACAAGCAAAGCCAGTAAATTGTCTTTAATATTCTGTTCATGTTTAAAAGCAGCTGTAGCTGATTTGCTCCAAATAATATCTTAAAATGTTATATAATAAAATGCTCATCACCATGCATCCTGAGTACTTTGTAACTGGAAATGAACCTTGACCAAACTGCCTTTGAACTATGCAGTAAGCAACTCCTTAATTAAAAGTAACATTGTTTTGTGACAACTGAATTAAGAAGGCATAATGTCAGGCTATAAACTAGTTTCCATCCTATCTTTAAGGGTGATCTAGAATGTGAAAGTAGAATATTACAGTCATATTTTGTAAGTTCTTTAATGCTAGAATGTCTGCTTTCCAGGGCATTTATTCAGCATTTCATACATTTTAAGTGCTACCAGAGTAAAGCAGTGCTGTGGTGAGATTGATTTTTGTAAAATAGTAGGCAAACGGCAGCAGTTAAGGCTCCTTGAATATTTTTGGCAGAATTTCTCTCCACAATAGCAACTTTGATATGCGAACTTAATTATAGTATCTTAGTATATCCTCCTTATAAATACTTTCTTGTGTACATATGAAATGACTATTGTCCTTTATTTCTTCTCTTGTGTTTGTAGTTTTTCGAGTACACATCCCATAATGAAATACGTTACAACACCCGACAGCCAGAAGTCTGTGCAGCAGTCGATTCAGGGACTGACTACTTGACGATGTACTTGTGTCAAGAAAATGTCCACAATATTCCTGAAAACCAGAAGTTTGTTTTCAGAGAGGTAAGTGTGCCTGCTCGGTTTTGGGTTTGTTTTTTTGGGAGTTGGAGAATTGTTGGGTTTTTTAGGGGAGAGAGTGGGTGGGAGGAGAATTGTTGGTTTTTTTCTTTTTATCTTTCTGCCCACACATCATGCAGGCCGCAATATCAGCGTAAATCTCTGGGAGAAATGTGCTATCTTGGCTTTTAATATCTGAACGAGGAACAGGATAGCAGCAGCGTGCAGGTAAAGAGTATGTCAGTCATAAAAAAAATAGGAAGACAAGAGGAAGGAAAGCACCCTTCTTAACCTCAAAGGAATTGGGAAGGTTGGCAGAGCTCTCTCTTTGCCCTGTCCACATTTAGAGCTTTCTGTGTGCTGCTCAGTTCTCTCTCACATCCCACCCCTACTGTCTTCTCCTGAGAACTGAGGTGCCTCCATACCCCTTCCCGAACCAGTCTCATGGGTGGCCTACTTTTGCTCTCCTTTCATTGACTTATCGTATTTCCTCGTATTTATACCACCATGTATCCCTGATACTTCACATACCATCGTTACTTTACAATATTCTGTGCTTTCGAGCAGCTGCTGCTTCCCCTGTGCAAACCATTTCTCTGGACCCTCCCTGTGAGCACTAGAAGTGCTCCCTGAGCTTTTCTGCAATGTAATGTGCAGTTGTGTAATTTGATGCACCATCATCAACTGCCCGGCGGAAGAAGACCTGGGGGTGTTGGTCAACAGCCGGCTGAATATGAGCTGGCAGTGTGCCCAGGTGGCCAAGAAGACCCAGTGGCATCCTGGCTTGTATCAGAAATTGTGTGGCCAGCAGGAGTAGGGAAGTGATTGTCCCCCTGTACTTGGCACTCATGAGGCCACATCTCAAATACTGTGTTCAGTTTTGGGCCCCTCTTTACAAGAAAGACATTGAGGTGCTGGAACATGTCCAAAGAAGGGCAATGAAGCTGGTGAAGGGTCTAGAGCACAAGTCTTATGAGGAGCAGCTGAGGGAACTGGGGTTATTTAGCCTGGAGAAAAGGAGGCTGAGGGGAGACCTTATCGCTCTCTACAGCTACCTGAAAGGAGGTGGGTGTTGGTCTCTTCTCCGAAGTAACAAGTGATAGGACAAGAGGAAAAGGCCTCAAGTTGTGCCAGGGGAGGTTTAGATTGGATATTAGGAAAAATTTCTTTGCCAAAAGGGTTGTCAAGCATTAGAACAGGCTGCCCAGGGAAGTGGTGGAGTCCCCATCCCTGAAGGTATTTAAAAGACGTGTAGATGTGTTGCTTAGGGATATGGTTTAGTGGTGGTCTTGGCAGTGCTAGGTTAGCAGTTGGACTTGATGATCTTAGGGGTCTTTTCCAACCTAAATGATTCTGTGGTCAAAAAATACCTTCTGCCCTACTCCTACCCCTACACATCTTACTGGCTGTGGGGACTCAGCAAATCTGTACCTCTCTTCTTCAAGCTTAATGCCTACTTCCAGAGGGGAGAAATACTGAGAAGTCTGAAGTATATTAATAAACATAACATGTGATCTTAGAAAACCTTGTGTTTAGTAGTTTTTGATCTCTGAAGGAGTTCCTGGATGCCTGAGAGAAAATAAATTCGATGAAAAATGATGGCCTTGGTCAGGTTCTGGAGTGTTATTATTTGGCGAAGGGAAAAGGTCACATAATATATCAAAATGGTATATTTACATAATGTGTCTGCATAATGCATTTGAACTCTACAGACTTCATGGTTGACAAATTTCATGCTTAGATACTACCACCAGTGATAGGTGGCAGAATAAATTCTAAAGAAAAATATGAAAAGTACAAAAGTACTGTCCATTCACTAAATCTAGCCCAGACTGAAGCTCACTGTGATATTACTGAGTAAAACAAAATATTTAAAAGGCTGACTTTATAAATGACGTTTCATTTTTAATGCTGACTTTTAGCAACATTTTTCAAGGTCATATGCATTACTCCCTAAGATGACATATCTTGCATGAACCTCAGTCACTTCAGGAAATAATTGAGAAAACACAGTTTTGGAATACATCTGTTTCCACTGCATTCCTAACCATTAACTTTTAAAATAATTCCTAAAGTTTCAGATGCTAAATCCTCTTTCTCATCATCAGTTTGTGTGTGATTTGAACGTACTGCTCTGCTCTGATTCCTCTTCTTCTATTGCATTAAATCAAAATCACCAGTTCCCACCTTTCAAGGCAAGTGATGGGTGAGGTGTCTGTACCACATTTCTCTTGCTTTGTGTGGAGAAATGTCATACACTGGAAAAGCTGTCCTTATGGATGTAGCATAATCAAGGATTTGGACAGCCTTCCCAGCAGCCTGGCAAGAATTGAGTTCTTATGGTCACTGAGTCAAAAATGAGTGAGGCAGGTATTGATTAGTCCAGTCAAAAATTTGAATGATCACGATGGAAACAGGAAAGTCATTCAGCAGCTAAGTCTGTCAGCAAGCCCGTGAGCAAGCACACACTGCTGGGCATCGGGGGCTGCGGCTCGAGGCGCAATCAGTGCGACATTCCTGACGACGGAAGAGCAGACTTTCAGAGGAGTCAGGCTTACAGTCAGAAACAAGGTGTTGGCGTTTTTCTTCTGAGGCCATCAGAGGCTTTGGAAGTGGTTACGTGTGGGGATGTCACCTGGGAAGGAAGGGTCTCGGAGCAGGGCACTTCTCCATAGTTGGACACGCCGCTTTTTTGCAGCTCACTATCCTAGTTGACAGCGCTCCCGGATCTGAGCGAGCGACATGAACTGGAAATAAAATGTTCCTGGAGACTCCTGAACAGGAGGGCCTGAGGCCTCAGAAGATGTCCTCTGGGGAATCTGATTGTGGAGGCTTGTCAGACCTTACACCTCTGAGGCAGCTGTGCTGCCCTCCAGCAAAGCAAGCTAGCTTCACACACGTCTGCAGTCAAGGGGCACGCTTAGATTATTCTGCCTTTTCCGCTAAAAATATACCCTGTGAAGAAAGGGGAAATTTTTTTTGCTAAAAATACATCCAACATCTACACTTAACTAACAACATTTACATTTTACTTGCAAGATGTGCAATAAGTTGGTGACTTTGGGTAATGCCTGTACTTGGCTTTGGTTTTCTCTGCCCATATTCTGGTGCAGTAACAAAAGGCAATGAAATTGAGTGAAGCTAGCACATCCTTTACAGGCACGAATTGCTCTAAAGCAATGTTAATGTAAGTTTAAAAAGCAGGGTCTTCTGATAAAGTTTCAGAGATCCTCAAGTTAGGCATTTTGGCTTCACTGCATGACCCCATGAGAAGAATATGTGTGATATTTATTTGTTACTAATGTCTTCTGTTACTTTTAAAATACAGCGATATGCCTGTAATTTTTAAGACCTGAAAAGCAAAAATTATTTCTGTGTTTTGCAGGATGGTACTTTGTTTCATCCACACACCCAGAAGTGCGTACAAGCCAAGTTGAACGCTTACAATGGTAACCCAGCACCATTATTACGACCCTGTACCAACTCGGACTACCAAAAATGGTTCTTCAAAGAAAGAAGTTGATCCAGATGTCATCTAGGATATAGCTGAATATGAAAATGTTCTCTTTCCAGTCAGCAGTTAGTCAGCCTTTTGAAAATCACACAGGTGATATATTTTTGTACGTAAAGAACTGTCATTAGTTTACAAGCCTTGGATTTTGTTTTCTGGAGCATTAAAAGGCACTAAGCATTGAGAGCTACGTAAAGTAAGTGCTGTGGTTATATCATGCTACAGAATTTGCTCCTCTTTTTATTTGGCAGCTACATAACTGCTTCTGAAGTGTCTTAGGGTCTTTTCACAAGTGATGATATATTTTTTTAATCTACTGTGTGAAAGTAAGGCAGTCAAAATAATTGCACTAATGTTATCTGCCAATAACTTAAAATGTTTATTTTTCTACTAAAGCATTCTGCAGTTGGGCCTTTTAACAGATAGTAGTTATTAATTCTTCTTGTCTCTTAAATACCAAGAAGGTAAATGTAGGCTAGATTCTGCCCTAAGTGACTACCACAAAGCCCTCACTGAAGACAGTGTGGATTTGCACATGAAGGCAGAGTAGGTCTGCATGTTTTTGCACAAATAACAATCTAGATGCATACAGATTGCACATTCTTGTCAATACAATACATTAAATATACAATATTGCGACAATTCTAGATGCTCATGGCACTTGACGAGTTCCTAATCATGCTTAAGTCTGATTTTGGAGTAAAATGGGGATTTTCTCATCTTTCTTAAAGAAATAAGGCAACAATATTTAAAGGTGATGCTCTGGGAAAAGCTGTTTAGATTCACATGGATCTAGCTATGCAGCTGTGTCCCAGACTGCAAAATTTACTTTAACATTATGTGGATTTTCAACATGCATAAAACCTGCAAGATCAGACCTAGCAATAATTCTTTTGACAAATTGCAAGATTACAGTTAGAGGAAATGCATCTAAGAAATTATATCTTTTATTAAATGGTAAATGTCTAAATGGTTCATACGAAAATGATTGCATAAACAGAAATGGTTTTGCAACTAATTGATATGATATGCAGCTGATATTAATACAAAAAGAATTGTCTTTCAGACGTAACTTGCATTTTGTCTGGGAACTCCTTTTCTGATAAGTTGTTCATGTCAGCACATACACTTCTATTGAAAACATGGGGTTTAATCTGCACCAGTACAGGATGTTTTCTACTGTGGTGCGTGGGATCTGCCTTACCCAGACAGGTAGTGTGTATAGCAATGTATTTGGTCATTGACCATCATCATTACAATGTTGATTAAAAGGGTCTCAGCTCATAAGGAAAGTTTCTTTCTGCATCAGCTGGAGGTATGCTTATGTGTAGAAGCATGAAGATTTCAAACTTTTCCCCCCAGAAGTCTTGGCATCTGTTTCATTTAGTTTCTACCATTATTTGCCTTTGTTCATGTTTTCTATAAAAAATGTACAGCCCTTTCTTTAAGTCCTCATAAGCTCATGTAATTTTGGCATATCTATTTATACGATTAGGGTGTGGGGGGAGGGTTTCTGCCTGTAGGAGATGCATATGTAGGTTCTTCCAAGGTCTTTCTAAACCCATGTAGATGGAATGTTTTTGTGAGCACCTTTAAAGTTTTGTCTCTGTGGGCTGGACTGACAAAATTGATGTTAGAATTAATAAAATATTTTGTGATTCAGTAGAGTGGGAACTGTCTTTACAACTATGGGATTTTTTTGTTATGGTCACTGGTTTTCTTTTAGTCATTTCACTGATCTCTTAGGCTCTGATCCCTGCAGCGCTTGGGAGAAGATGGCTTTATTTTATGGTCTCTCAAGTTCCCTTTCCTACACTCAGTAATGCTTCTGTTCCCCTGCTAGCAGCAGTGGTGTGCACTTTGTGGAACCACAAATCAAAACTGGGTGGCTGCATGAGAGAACTGTGAGAGCTCCAGCAACACAGCAAGGTTTTTTTGTTCGTTTCTGCTTTGCCTTCTTGACTGTTGATTGAATTACATTTGTAAGTTAATGAGAGCCCAGCTATTAAAATTGTAGACAAAACTCTCATTGACCTCCATGGTCAATGAGGTTTTCTTAGTTTTGGGACTTCAAGATTTCATCACCAGGTGGTGGTATGCAAGTGAAACTTAGTAATGGGAAATTATTTTCCATACGTCTTCCCGCTCTGGACTTGTTTAGAGGGAAGTATTGATGTTTTGGGCTTCTAGTTACATGCAGCTGAGCTGTTTTCTCATATACAAGCAAACCTGCTAGCCTGGGTTGAATATTTGCTAGGCAAACACACTTATGTTGAGTTCAAAAGCAGACACTAAATGTAGCAACGTCACCAACTTGCTCCCCCTGTGTTGGCCTTTAGTCCGTCTACTTACAATTTTTCTCCTTTGATATCCTTTTCTTCTTCTCAACTCACTGGAAGTGTATTAATGTCTGGCTTCAGATTTGGAGAGTGAAGGATTCCATTGAGCGTCTGAGTCACAATGCACATCTTCAGCCTTCCTTTTGAGGGAGGTCAGAGCTACCTGCTGAGATACGGACTGTGGACTTTGGGCTTCTCCTCAGCAGAGGAGGGGCTGGATGCCTCACAGAAATGGAAAAATTGGAGGACCTCAGTTGCAAATTGATACTTCATCTGGTTCTGGCCTTCTAGGGCTCTCTTTGAAAAGAGAGAGAGAGGAACACTTTCCACATGGTCCAAGTCAAGGAGCAGTAGGCCCCGCCTTTCTTAGTATTCATCTTCCTTTTATACTTAGAGCCGTGTGTTTCTTTTCCCCTTTGCCACTAACCTTGTGAAGCACCCATAAAACCAAAACTTACAACTAAAGCCTATTGATAACCTTAGATTAAAATAATGGGATACTGGCAGTGCAAACTGGGAGATGTGAAGGGTCCTTCTTCCATTTTGTACCATCGCTCAGTTCAAAACGAGAAAGGACATTTTTTAAATATAGAGAGATCGACTGAACAAATTGTCCTAAGAGGGTATTGTCCCAGCGCGCAGTATGCCATATAAAATTCTAGGATAGAGATGAAGAAATCTGCCTTCCAAATGGATTTTATTCCTTCCTCATTGCCTAGCTGTGAATACAACCCCTCCCATGTTTACTGCCCTTTTTATAGGCATTATACTGGATCAGCATGATTCTGTGTTCTCCCAGGTTCCTTCCCTTCCCCTTGTCTGATCTTCCTTGGATGTCCCTAGGTACAGGGCATATTTGGCATGGTTGAGGCACAAAAGGTTAAGCCAGGAGAAGTATTTCACAAAACTAAACTGTGCGAAATGTTTTCCCAATTTTCCATATCCTGTGCTGAATACACCTTGTGAAGGGAATAGTAATATGCAAGGGGTCTTTAACCTTTAATAAATTACCTGATGGTATTGTCCCCAAAATGAGAATTTGGGGTTGTAAGTACTGATTGAACTTGCTGATTTTTTGGAATTAAAAAAAATTGTCATTAAAAAATGCTTATTTCTTAGTCTTTGTATTTATTTAAAAAAAAATTGCAATCCAGATTGCAGTCTGATGCCTAATTCTTTATCGTATTTCTTTGAACCCATCAGGTAACTATTTTGCCAGTTTGTTTTCTTTTCTTCTTCCACCATTCTCCTTTCATTTAAACATTGTGGGTCTTCGACATGGGCTAGAAGTTACTGGATTTTCACTTCAACAGCACACAGTATATTAACCTTCCTTCTAAGAAATAAACCACTAAAACCTCAGTATGTGCAGTCTTGACCGAACCATTATGATGGAGACTTGTTAGACCTTGCACAAACACCCTGGAACAACAGTCATCACTGTATACGCATCGGTCAACACAAATTGGAAGCAGTATTTCTTACTAGCTCTGCTGAAACAAAGACTCAAAACTGTGTTCAATTTTTGTTATATTTATAGGAAGTGATGAGATTTACTGGAAGGGGAAATTCATGTTGGTTGGTAACACCGGGACTGATGGGATTGTGCTGCTATTCCCTATGTATGAAAACGTGGGCAGTTACACAGTGATAGTGCTGGGTTGGTAATTCAAAAACTGATGTTCTTTTAATTTTATTTGGCTCTCTTAAAGCCTGTAGATTGGGAGATTAATTTGAAGTTGAGGTTTGTTCTGATACCCTGATATAAAGACGTAGCAGTCAAGATGTCTAGAGAGACTGTAGGGTTAGGATCATGCAGTTGTGTATATACACAAACTGGGGCAGGGCTTGGCAGTGTTTGAGAATGAGAATGCTGTATAAGCTCGTAACAAAGGCAAAATCTTGACTGTGGTAGTAAGGTAGCTGAGGTAGGTGGGAGAGCCCTTGGGAGAGAGGGATAGCAGAGCTCCCCCTGTTCTGTCGGGGTGCAGGCAGCTTAACTCCAACAGCCACAGCTGGGTTTGAATTAGAGCATTGCAGTATTCTTCCACTTCCCATTTACAGAGGAAAACAATTATGCATGTGTATGCAGTACTAAAATTACTATGCCTAGATTAACAGTTTTCAATCTTTTTTTCAATCCATTACTAACTGACATTTATATGGATAGACAAAGCCTGTTTAGACCAGTCCTACCTAGTCAGCACTGACAGGAATGACATGTAGATGACATACTTTTAGAGGCTTCCAGGATTTCCGAAGGGGGTTGGAGATGAAAACAAGGCAGGACCTTCTCAGTGACTTCTCCTAACTCCAAAAGCAATAAGAAAGAAGATGGAAGATGCAGGAAGTGAGTCACTGGCCTCATAGGTAGCGTGACCTGTTTCGTGTAGCACCAGACCATCTCCCAGAGTGGGAGAGGACTTGCAGCAGATCCAATTTCTTTCTTGGTGGTAAGGGAAAAATCAGTTTTATGGGTTTCTTGAACTTATCCATGCTCTGAAGGTATTTAACTTGCAGCTGAAGAAAAAGTGGTCAAGGGAGTCATACCAGTACAGATACTTAGACCTGAAATTAATGAATTAGGTACTCTGTGATGAGCAAATGTAAAGGATATATAAAGAACAAAAATGTTAACTGTACATACACTGTGAGAAGACTTAGTAATAACTGAGAGAAATTGGAAATGCTCATTAGCAGGAAGATATTTGACATAACTTTTTACTGAAATACAGTTTCAATTCCCATGATTGAAATGCTGAAGTGACTGGGTAACATGCGGGGAAGAAAGTGACATTTGATTTTTGAGCCAAGAGAACAGGATTTACAATTCTCGTGAACTGATATTTTAGCCAACAAGGAATAAGCAAATACACAGGGTGTCTGGTGTAGACCACCAAATAAGACTATAAAGCCTTTTTGCGTAACAGATAAATGATGTGTGCTACTTTAGAGGATTTCATCCTAGGGGATGCACTTCACTGATTTCATGGTAGCAAAACATTCTGGGGATTTCTAAGGAAAAAAAAAAAAGAAAAGCAGCTGGGCAGGTGGCTGTGTCTGACACAATCTTTAATAAGCAGTTTGGTGCAATTCTCCTTTAGGCCTCCTTTTATTTAAAATGAGCTGTTACCTGGGCATCTGTTAGGCATAAACAGAGGATAGTACCTATGAAAGAAGAAATTTCTCAGTGCTGAGAACTGGAAAGAAGCAGGGTTTACAAAATACAGCTATACATATACATCACGTTGAAAACTTCTATGTGTACAACGTGAAAGTTTTTGATAGGATTGCAAATAAAATATCTAAAAGTGTCAGAAATAAGTTCTTTGTTAAATCTAAATTTAGCATCAGTGCAGTGCATCTATTACCCTATTGTCTTTAATTACATAATTTTCTTGCATCATGTTCCCTGTTTTTTTCAGAAAAGATGGGGAAACTGTCTTTTTCATGCCTCACTGAGTATACAGGAAGGATTTTGAGAGGCTTACTTTGCCTAATCCTTATTGTCCAATATATGGCCTTATTTACTTCCCCATAGTAAATCCCTGGCCTGAAAAATAAAGGTTATTTTCTTAGCTTTTTTTTATGGAACTTGAACGTTACAGTGTGTTAGTGCTTCCTAAATATTTATTACTCTATCTTGACAGTATGACCATGAAGGAAGAGCATCCCTGTTTTACTGACAGGGAATGCAGTGACAAAATGATTAAGGTCAGAAGTACCACATTATTAAATACTCTAATTTCAAGTGTAGCTTTGCTTGGTTTCAATGATATCCAGCAATTGTCCAGACTTCTGCAGTTCAGACACAGGAGCTGGGATTCATTTGACCAAAGGTAGTCACCTTCAAACCAGAAATGCGCATACAGATGAGCTGTCACCCCAGGGTTCCCATTACATGCAGAATGATGCACAGAATGATGTATAGAAAGGATCTCCTGCCAAGTGCCCCAAAAATGAGGAAGGTATCATCAGAGACTACTTCTGAAAAGTCTGCCTTAGCTTTCTGGGAAAATAGGGGTAAATCTTGGTTTCCTGGGCCTGCTGTTGGAACTGTTTTTGTACTCCATGGTAAGCGTTAGCTCCATGACATAGCACTTCCTAGGTGTGTTTCTTTGACCTACCTCCCCAGCATCTGACTTCCTGGTTGTCGTGGTTTAGCCCCAGTCGGCAACTAAGCGCCACGCAGCCGCTTGCTCACCCTCCCCCTCCCCGGTGGGATGGGGGAGAGAATCGGAAGGGCAAGAGTAAGAAAACCCACGGGTTGAGATAAGAACAGTTTAATAATTGAAATAAAATAATAATAATAGTAATAATAATAATAATGATGATAATAATTGTAATGAAAAGGAGAACGAGAGAGACAAACAAAACCCAGGGAAAAGAAAACAAGTGATGCAACCGCTCACCACCTGCCGACCGACACCCAGCCAGTCCCCGAGCAGCGATCGCTGCCTCCCGGCTAACTCCCCTCGGTTTATATACTGAGCATGACGTCATATGGTATGGAATAGCCCTTTGGTCAATTTGGATCAACTATCTTGGGCTGTGCCCCCTCCCAACTTCTTGTGCACCTGGCAGAGCATGGGAAGCTGAAAAAGAAAGTCCTTGACTAGCCTAAGCTCTACTTAGCAACAACTAAAACATCAGTGTGTTATCAGCATTCTTCTCCTACTAAATCCAAAACACAGCACTATGCCAGCTACTAGGAAGAAAAGTAACTCTAACCCAGCTGAAACCAGGACACCGGTGCACTGCGCCAGCACCACCAGTGGCTGGGCTCTGCCTCCCACACCAGGGCAAGCCTCAAGCTTTACGCTGAATGGAACTGTGCAATAACTCTTTCCGACCCGAAGCGAGGAGTGGCATTTGATTCTTAAAACAACAAAGGGACGTTTGCTCCTGCATCAGTAACAAAGGAGGATGTCAAGCAGTTGCTAATAATATTCAAGGTATTAATTCTGTTGTAGCACATACCTTGGACTCAAGCTTTCTTTCAGAAAGACTGAGTTCTCAAAAACTGGGAAATTGCTTTAAAAAAAAAAAAAGCTTAGAAAGCTGATGACATTCCGGAGACAGTGTGAGTGCATGTGTTAATATAGTGCCAATATTGTAAAACGATAAGCAAAATGATCCAAGTAGCTGTAGTCCTGGTAGCCAAGTACTGGAGAAAATCACAGAATGATACAGGAAGTGAAGGAAGTGAAGAAGTGAAGGAAGCAGTGAAGAATGATTTTCTGTGAACAGATTTTAACAAACATACTTGGTATCTATTGCAGATCAAGTTGAGAATGGTGAAACATCATTTAGCATATGAAATTCTGATTTAAAATAACATTATACAAAATCAATATGGCACCTATCCCTGTTGGTATCCTAGAAAGATCTGTCCTTGGTGTCATGATAATCAATTTTTTGGAGGAAAATAAGTTACTGGTAAGTTTGCAGGTGACAAAGAAACTGCTGGACAGGTCACTTGTACAAATAAAGCACATATAGTTTGATCTATCCTAATGCAAGATCAGGTGCACAGGAGCAAAGTGGGTGGTCATGCTTTTAGGCAGTATGGATTCAAAACGTGGGGTAGATTATTCCATAAAGAGGCAGCCCCACAAGCAGAACAAGCTGGCTGGTTTGCCTATAGGGATCAGCTCTCCTGACCTGCCCAGCCCTCAGAAGTGGCTGGTGCCAAGGCAGGTGCTGAGGTTGCTGCTGGTGGCCCAGTGCTGACGGGCTGCAGAGTCAGAAGGGCCAATTCACACATAAAGCGGAAAAAGGAGAGGTGCCTTGGAAATACCTCCAAGAATGATTCCTAAGGTGAGGGAAAGTCGGTCTAATTATTTTACAAAAGCGAATTGCAGTGATTCATCTTAGCCCGCGCGCATGGGAGATCACTGGTACTGTGTCCCCTTAAGCTGATAAAGGCATGATGAGAACCGATGGTCGGAAGCTGGAATATGACAAATTGTTACTGAATGTGAGATACACCTCTTAGCAAACTAATTAATGATTGAAATGATTTATCAAGAGGTGTGGTGGACTCTTCATTACTGATGTCTTTAGGTCAACGCTGCTGGATGCCATTCCAAGGGAAAGGCTGTAAAGCAGTGAGTGTTATGAGATTACTGGTGAGGCCTTTTAGCCCAAGGTCAGATCATGATGATCTTAGAATTTATTAATCCATGAAGATTCTTTCCAATTTATTGCACAGATGCCACCGTCGCACATGTGATATAAATTAGACACATTAGGCTGATCTTCAAAGGTTTGCTGTGAGTGACTTCAGGAAAATTATGAATATGCATAAAAAGTGAGGTGCCTAAGGCAGGGTTAAGCTAAGCTTTGCATTTTGCCAGTAACACCTCCTGCCTGGGATCAACCTGCCTTGAAACACAAGGGTGACCTGCGTCGCCTCCTGGGTCTTCTCAGTAGGCTGCAAATTAGCAAACCGCTGCTCGGGGACTTTGCAAGCTGGGGTCGCGGGTGGGGAGTGCCAGTGTGTTCCCCAAGGTGGGGGGACATGCTGGGAGCAAGGCAGAGAGCCTTGGCTCATATGCGGGGTATGCACCACATCCACCGAGATTTGGAGGCAACTAGTTGGGAGAACAGGCGTGGAAAGGTCTCACCTGCCCCAGGCTACTCACAGAGTTGTGGCAACCCTCGGGGGAACTCGGGAGCCCTGCTGCAGCCTTAGTTTTTGGTTTGTTTTTTTTTTTTTTGTAGCCACGAGCGGAGCCAGAAAACCGCCCATTCTGCGGGGAAAAGAAAACAGTTTAAAAATCCCGACTTCTGCTCTTGCAAAACGCCCGACTCCTGCGTGCCGCAGAGTTGCCATGGCCCGGGCTGTGCGTGTGCGTGTGCGTGTGTGCGCGCGGGGCGGGCGGAGGTGCCAAGCCGGAGTGGGAGCGTGTTTGCGTGCCGCGTGTGCGCGGGGGAGNGCGGTCCGGGGGGGGGGGGGGGGGGGTGGGGGGGGGGGGCCGTGGGGGGGAGTGTGCGCGGAGCCCGCCCGCCTGCCTGCCTGCCTGCACAGGGCAGCGCGTGGGAGGGGGTCCGTGTGCGGGCCCCTGTGTGTGTGTGTGTGTGTGTCTGTGGCTGTGGGTGGGTGTGAGGGTGTGCGCGCGCGTGCCGGGTCGCGCGTGGGGCGGCCGCCCAGAGGCAGCCGCGGCACTCGCTGCC
>VYZW01044409.1:54904-101765 GCA_013401315.1 Balaeniceps rex | reverse complement strand
CATCAGTGGGAATTGCTGGATGCTCAGCACTTTAGAAAGCCAGCCCCCCTATGAAAATGCAACGTGCTTCTATGAGGAGGAGACCTAGAATTGCCACTTTTAATTAAGAACAAAGGCATTCATAGTTACTTGCTTTAAACTTTCAAATTGCCTAGTGGAATAAAATGCTGATTTTGTTCAGCCTTTGGGATACAGATCCTTTCAGGATCAGTGTCAGTATTATCAGAATTAAATATTCTTTAGAATTAGATTATTGCATCTCAAAGATCTTCCTGCTGAGAAATATGCAAGGAACAGGTATTTTTAAAAACTAGTCATTTAAAAAATAGTCATTTTTGTAATTAACGCACGTCTGGAAATGGTATGTTTGACCTTGGCAAAAATAACAGCTTCTACAGTGTAAACAAAAGGAGTGACACGGTGGGAGCACTATGTCCCTTGGGCCTTGCCACTCAAGGCAGGTCTATACGGCTGGCACAATTATGTCACTGGTGGGTATCAGGAGGTGTTATCTGAATGTCAGCAGAAGCCCTTAGTGCAGTTACAGCAGCAAACAGCTCTTTTTGACTGATCTAATAAAGGTTATTTCATTTAAAGGGGATAGTTTACTGAAGGGTAGAAAGTGTGTTTTCCTTGACCAATGAGTTCAAAAATTTGGTATTATTAGAAATCTTTTTTTCTTCCATTATAGAGCAAGTTACAGATTAAGTCACCTCTGAACATTAAACTAGACAGACTGAGCTTCTTCGGGTTTTTTTTCCCAGCTTTTTATGCATTCCTGTGGCTTTCTTCTGAATCTTTTACAGTTTGTCATCTTCATTCTCAAAGTGCTGCCACTAGAATTTGATCTATTACTTCAGGAATAATCTCACTGATGCTGTATATACTAGTAATTTTATCTCTTTTCTTCAAGCCTTCTGTTCAGAATGGAGGAAATGAATTTGATCTTTGTGCTGCAATGCTGGGGAAGAGGGAAAGGAATCAGAGATGAGATTTTCAGGCTACATATGAGGAGTGAGACATGAGGATTTGCGGCAAAAATAAATTTTCATCTGCCTTCTCCAGATGAATCTCGCTGGCTACAAGCAAATCTGGTTGGTATTGGTAGGGCAGTTGGAAGTAGGCAGCCTGGTCATTTGGGTAATGCTGTGGGAGGTAAATAATGTTAGCTGAACAGCCGGCTAGTTAAAAAGCTAGGACACATTAGAGCAGATAATGGTGTCTCAATATTGAAGCTGCTCTTGGCATAGGTAGAGGCTTGGTCTTGATGTAAGAACAGAAGTTGCCATCCAAAATAAATCATAATGGTTTCCAATGCATTACCAAGGTTTCTTAGGATGTGAGTGCTCTGTACTCTAATTACACTGAGTGATTAAGCAGCAAGATCAGAGACACATGGGACAAGAGGGGTGAATGATAACCTACTTTGAAAAAACTAACATTTGAGGCTGGGATTAGAACATCCTATAAATGTTAATGGGTGTTTCTCAAGGGGGAGGAAGTTCTGTGTGGGAAGCGTGAGGTGACATATAGCTTAAATATATAGCCAGCCTTTAACACAGTTAATACAGTCTATAGTCAACCTTTTACATGAACTAATAACTCTTTAAGTGATTTATGGTTCAGAAATACTGATCAGGGGATTGAGAACTCAATTTAAAATGCTATAAAGGCAGAGGATAATATGGTAAGGAGGACAACATAGAAAAGATTTCTCCTTTTGCCTTTGGAAAGTATTGGCTATAGGCAATACATTTATGCCAGGTGTTCAGGTTTTTTTCTTTTTTAAGTTCTCAGGGACTGTGCTCCTACAAGGGAGCACAATTTCCTCCTACAGTTTCTCTCTCTGAAAATTACTCAGTTTGTGCAGATCTCACAAAGGAGATGCCAACAGTGAGTCATCTGGTCACCAGCTCTGTCCTAAGGCTTTCAGCTAGCTCTTGCAAAAGCTATAGTGATCCTTACCATGCTGAAGAACAATTATTTACCTTTGGTAAAACCTCCCAAAATAGTGGGGAAGGCAGTGTTTAAAATGAAATGGCCTTCATTTTCTGACACTGAAATCAAGTTTCAAAATTAGTACTATTTCAAATAATTGTGGAAATTCAGCTTCACATTTGAGAGTTGCATATAAGATGCAGTGAGTTGATTTATCAGATTAAGATTTCACAATTGTTATGTTTTGATAGTAAATTCTGAAGAAGTTGAGTAAACTCAGTTGAAAGACTCTATCTTTAAGTGTGTGACAGGGACATAACAATGTGCTTTTGTAGGTATTAAGCCTCAGGAGGTGTTATTCTAAACCTGAAAATTATACCTGTATGATCAGTCTCATGCATGGCAAACATGGCTAGTTTTTTCATCAAAATGAAAACATATGGGCATGTTTTGACACAAGTATTACAGGATTAGTTAGCAATAAAAATACTATATAAGAAACAGTTGTCTGGTTAGGTAGTTAAATGTTTCTGTCAGGAAGCAGATTTTAAGGAAGCAAGTAACATGAGGCTGCACTAGTACATGATCCTGTTTGTGCCTTTGCCAGGCATGGGTTAAATGCAGCAATGCTGACGAGACCCAAAAGTAGCACAAGGAGAAAAAAAGACTGGTCTAGGTTGAAGCCAGTCACGTATCTATAGAATGAGGTGATACTCCCTAAGATGTATGTCCTTAAAAAGTATGTCCATCCATATGGTGCTGAAAATGATTTCATAGCCTCTGATACACCATTGCTCTCTCATGAATTTAAAGCCATCAGTTGGGCAACGGGGGTTGAATGAGGTGTGGTGGCAGATTTGTTTTTTGAACACAGAAGAGGATATTGGATACTCAAACCACATTTTTTTTTACCTAAATGTGAGCCAAAGCTATGACTCATGGAGCCCCATGTTCTTGCTTAGTTGGTGAAAAGATTTAGGCATAGGAAGAAGAGCAGTTCAAAGCACCATAACTGCTGAGGTTTGGCAGCATGAATGCCTCCTGCTTTCCTCCCCTCCCCTCCCTTAGTGTAGTCAATGCTGAAATAATGCTGGTAAAGAAGGCTGGTCCAAGGACTATTCACCAGCAAAATCCTGCTTAAGCCTGTAAGAAAGGTATTAAATGGGATTTAAGCAACCTCTTGGTCTACACTGGCCCTCTGCTCCAGGAAGAATCTCATCCTGAGTTTAAAAGCTGTTTAAAAAATATGTTTTCAATAATCACGTTACAGAATCATGAGACTAAGCAATAGAAAATGCCTATTAAGTCATTGTGTTAAATTGTTGCTGTGCTACCAGAGTGTGCTTCCTACTTAGTGTTGCGCCCAGCTAATGTGTTAAATTTCTCAGTCTAGGGAATTCCCTTAATGAATTTTGACCCTGCTGCATTTGATTTGGGCATAGCCTTGTACAGGAAGAAAAGCAGTAACTCCTTCCCCACACGAAGGGCTCTGTACAGCCTTGCTGCTTTCCGACTATAGGCAATGGTGATGAAGAAAAGCAAGGATTATGCATCAGATATTTCTATTTCACCTCATGTTTGTGTCCAAGAATGCATGGAGAGGAATAACTGGTTGGGTTCTTTTCTGGCCCACCCAGTTGCACAAGTGAGTTGGCAGAAGAGTTGCTGTAGACAGTAATAAATTGAGTGTATCTCATGCTTGGGGCTATTCGCTGGGCCCAAGGCAGACATTTATTGCTTCTTCATTCAATATTATTTTGCTCTTTTTACATTTATTTATCTATTTACTTCCATGCCCTCATGTTATGCAATATATAGGTTGTAATTGTAAATCAGAATGTTTATAATCAGACTTTATTTGGAGATTTTCTGTAGAAGCTTTTTAGTTGCATGTCAGTTTCAAAATAATTTATTGACCTGGAACACTGTGTTTTGAAAATTAAAAAAACACCCTTACTTCCTGCAGCAAACTAATACATTGTTTTGAAATGTCAACTATTCACAAAATAAATTGCCAAGCTCTGAACATATAATTTCAAATTTGATTTATACCAAATCAAACTTCTGCCTATGAGCCCTTCCATTTGTTTTTCTTTCAGATTATTGAGTCATGAAAACCTTTGAGGTTTTGCATTTCTATCCCAGCTCAGCACAGGGCATTTCTTTTGAAATCTTGAATTTCCACAAGATGGCAAAAGAATTTGCTATTCAGCTGCATGTATAATGACACTGCGCTGAAAATCTGAGCTTTTTTCTTCTTGGACAAACAAGCATCTCCCAGGCCAGATGTTCTTCCCCTCCCCATCCTTGGGTTTGGCTTTTGCATTTCCCTCCCTTGCCTATGACAGCATCCCAGTAGGTGTGGGGGGCTTTCTGTGCATGGGTGGGATGGGGAGAGCTGGCTGCTTGCGTGGAGGGAAGGGACCACCCAGGTGGCTGCTTATACGAGAGCAGACTGCATTGCTGCTGTGAAGTGGGCAGGGGAGGATGGTGCTTGTTTGAGGGGTGAGGTAGGCTGAGAGTGCTGGGGAACAGAGCTGCGGGTTCTTCTCTGGTGTGGTGGTCCCATATATATTCCCTTCTCACCCTGGTGAGTTTTGGTTATCCTGCAGCAAAGAAGATTTTCTCCTGCATTACTATTTTCTCTGTATTTCTGCATGCACAGCATCCATTCCATTCCGTAGCCTGGCACATTACTTGGAAAACTGCAAATAGTGTGATGAAATTACTTAGCTAGCTACGACAATATGTGAAATGCCTGTCAAAAGCTATGTGACTGTATATAGGAGGAACAGGCCTGAATTCTGTATGTGCTCAGAACTCGCACTGATTTTAAAGGAAGCATGGGGTTTCTGAGCAAAGCAGAATCAGGCAGAGGATTTGAGCTGATGCAGCTTTTGCACTAGAAGTATATAAAATATTATCAATACTCAAGACTGCGTATTCTCTGTTTGGTCTGTATGAAGCCAATTGAAAATGTGATATGTGCAAGATAAAACAAACTGAAGCAATCTCCCGACCCAGCGGTGTACAGATTGCTGCAAGTACTTCGATCAATCCCTAGAATATCCATTTTCAGAAGAATCATCCTAGTTTGTTTATTGATTTGTCACCTATGGATGAGTATTTCTGCAGCAGAAATGTTTAAAATGACACATGTTTAAAATTAGACTTGGCAGAGCACTTTGCCTAGAGATTATTCTTGTGAAGTATTGATTCACAGCACTGCTGTGAGCTGGATTACTGTCCAAATTGGAAAAGCCAGCCATAGAGAGGTCTTTATCCTTTAATAACAATTAGCTCCTTTCTTAGAGGGACACAGCTGACTGAAGCAAAGGAAAGCTGCAAAATGTCGGGCAACCAGGGAATCTAAGGCCTGTTCTTCGGGGATGTGGGCTGCAGGAGAAGGGAAGGAAAAAAGAGAAAAGCACCAAGAAAGATGGTTTTCTGCAACTGGAAACTAGGCACGCTGGTGCTGTTTGTGTTACTAATAATCAGGTGCTCTGAGGAACTGGATCGCACTCGCCTCTCTCTTCTCGGGCTTTCACCCACCAGCTGCCTGATTGATCAGAGAAATGTCACGGCAGGCGTGTTGCCTGCTGTCCATTTAGCCTTGAAACATTTATACAAGCATTCGTGGATGCTGAAGAACTATGAACTCCAGGTATCATTCCACGACACGCAGGTAAATGGACATAGGCGTAGAGTTGTGTAACGTTTGAGCCTCCTCTGTGATCATGCTTTTGGAAGCTCGTGACTGAATCCCTTCCTAGTGAATCCAACTCTGGTGAAATAGAGCAAACGCGGCTGTCTGGAAAAGTTTGGGCTGTGAGGTGCATGCCTGACTGTGACAGGGATCTTGCAGTGCAATCGTGCCCTGCTGGTGCTAGAAGCAGGAATAAAGAGCATGAGAATAAGGAGAGATGGCAAACACCTATGGCTCTTCAGGTGTTTCTGAGGTACCCGGAAAGCATTCCGCAAATCCATGGCTTGCTGAGTTGCTCTGTTCTTCTGCACTGTCTTCTGTGTCTTGCTTTTCCTGCTTTCTCCGGTGACAGCTCTACAGATCGCCACCTTCTGTTTCTGCTTCTACGTGAGCAGGGGAGAGGTCTGTGCTGCGCCATCAGGGCAGGGCGTTTGCCTGTGTAAAGCCTTGCTTGCTGGTTCAGGGAAAAATTAAGGGCTGATACAAGAGTTGAGGGTTCTGAGGAGCTAGATATAAAGAGTACTGAGGTGATGTCTGTCGTCGTAATACTTTCAAATTTGAGAAAATCTGTGTTTTTTACTTTTTCTACTAGGACTGAGATATCTCATTATCTTCTGTGCAGAAACTAAATCAAGACAATTAATTTCTAAGGCCTGTCTTTTAGGCTGGCCAAAACAACTGTGACAAAATTAAGAGGAGGGACTCACATATCAGGGTGATCTGGGACTGTAAGCCTGTTCTTAAGGAGATTTTCACTGATTTGAACTTCTGTCTCCCGCGTCGGAGGCGTGTAGTGGAGCAGATGCCCTCAGACGCATACACACACATGCATATGTGCATACAGGCTCCATATACAGTAGTAAACTGCTTAATATTTTGAAGTTGCAAAGTAGTGCATCTAAACATATTTGCTTATCTATAAACCTTTAAACATGGACTATACTGTTATGATTAAGTTATTAAAATTTGACATTATTACACCAATAACAGTTGCACTGCATTATATAACGGGAAGAAAGTATTATATGTTGTTTTTTGAAGCTCTAGAAAATTATCCAAGGGAGAAATTCTAATGTAATTTTAATTCTGCATTTGGTTCATAAGCACTTATGTGTAACTTTTGAAGTGCTTAGCATGTAACAAACATGATCCCATATGCCATAAAGTTACTTGAGGATAGCTTCCATGTTTAATAATGTAACACAAATGTATCAACTGCAGATACTCATTAAGAAAATGCGTGTCTTGTAAATTGCTTTTAATACAATTTCACTGTTTTATTTATTTGCTTATAAGTTCCTACTGGAAATGTAATTATAGATACGCAGTCCTGAAAAATGCATACATCTTAGTTTCTCATGTAAAAAGATGAAGATGTGCAGTAACATTTCAGCTTAAATAACTGGAAAGTGTAGATGTGAGTTTAAGTGGGCAGCAATTAAAACCTACTGGTATTTGCTCAGATTCAGTGCTTTTAATCCTGTTTCATTTGGGCTGGGGGGGTGTAGGTGGATGTTTATTTGTTAATTGTGTTTGCATAGTTTCCAGTTCTAGGAGCAACTCCAAAATATTTTTCCCCACATAAACGTTCAATAGGTTTGAATTGCAGAACTTCAGCTCTGTTGCGCTGACCTCTACAACTTGAATTGAAATATTGAAGTAATCTATAATTATCTTTTTGAAACAACCCCTGGAAAAAGACATGTCACGATGACTTGTAAGAGATTAACAAAATGTGGGGCATTAACATTTCTAATTTTTCTTCCTTGTTCTGAGAGTAGAGCACACAGTCTCGAGTTTTAGGTACTGATTACAGACATGTTACAGCGGTCCTTGGATTTAGTTGTTTCTCAGGGGCAGTATGGATGCGACAGAGCTGATTCTGTTTATTAATGTTGTGAGCCCAGATCTGCCATATGTGACCTTACACAACCTTTCGATTCACTTTCTTTTAAGTAGAAAATACAGATGCTTGGCTCTTTGGATGTGAGATCTTTCAGGAGTGGAAGAGATAATTGACTTTTTGGCATAGTTAACTAGGAAGAGAGAGAAGTTAAATCCAAAAATATTTGTATTGCTTTTGCTGAAATAAGAAATGGAAAGAAATCATGTCACCCAATATATGATGTTGCACAGGGCTTGAACAGCATCGTAGCTTCATTCATGAGCACAGGGGAGCAGGGTTGCACTCTGTCCTGTGCCCCTGGGGTTTTGAATCCATGTCCTCTGCCTCCCATGAGAGAGCACTGCCATACTGCATGGTAGGACGTTTTAGGAAGGGTTCTCAGTCTTTTGCTTTGCTACTGTTTTATTTCAACTAATTAAGCTGTCACTACTCCAGAATGGGAATGGTAACTATGAGACAAAGGGAGCACTCTTGCGAGAACTGTCTGAGTTCTTTGCATTAGATGAAGCTGTTTCAGCAGGAGCCTTTGGGAAAACTTTATTCGGCAGACTACTTTATAACCTGGTGGCTTTGGCAATGAGCTGAGAACTGAATGCTTTCTTTGACTGATTTCTTTCAGGTCTGCTATGATTCAACATGTGTTTCCTAATTACTGTGTTGTCAATTCCTTGGAAGTGGGAGTCCCTTGAACACTCACGATGTAGCACTTCCATGTAAAAAAATGCTTAAATATTCACTGAGAATGATGAGCAAGTGAATGAAAATGATCTTCTAGTTTGGTAGATGGCTGCTTATCTCTCAAATGGTACATCTATGTCTGCAATGTTTATTTATTTATACCAGAAGGATAGTGTTAACAGGACTGATATATCCTTCTTTTCCAGCCACCCCAAGCAGGGGCATCTTGGAGAGGGGTGTGATGTGTTTCCCCCCTCTAACTGAAGCAGGGCTGAATTTGGGTTGTGTGGAGAGCCCTAATCCTTGAAGTGTTGGACAAAGGGTGTGGGAAGGCAGAAAAACTGCTTCTGCAGATTTGTAAATCCAACCACAGAGCAGCTTTTTAGTGTAGTAGGGGAAATTATGCCCTTGAGATTTTTACTCGTGGGGGTGGGCAGCCACAGCCAGGTATAACTGAGCTGTCTGTGTATCACTTTATTTCTGTCTTTCACCGTATGGCTGACATCTGGTGGCTCTCCTTCTACGCCATCCTCAGGGTGATGAGGCTGGTGGATTCTTACAGGCTTAGGCAAATCTAAAAATAGTTCTACTGGTGGATAAACAACAATATTTTGGTCCTTCAAAGTTATTCTTCTGTTCTTACCTAGTTTTCTGTGAGTTAGTAGCCAATACAAGGACTGTGAAGTCGGTGCTTTGATTAGCGATGATGTTAACAGGAAACATTCACATGCTGTAACTGGGACATGGCTTGAGCATACAAATAGACTTAACTCTACCACTGGGATTTTCTGAGTAGTGCTGATTTGCACTCAGATTGCTTGTTGACACTTGGCTGAGTCTATCCTAATGTGTATCATCTCTGACAGGGATGATACAACATGTCCCAGTCTGACTTAAAGGCTGGTTGTCTTTTCTTTGGTAATAAACTGGTTCCTTTGTAATGGAATGACACAATAACATGATAGCTGTGTGTCAGCTTATTTAAGGCATACCTTCGTGCGCTTATTCAAAAAAAAAAAAACAAACAGCAATGGAACAGTCACTGAAAGTGACATTGATAAGCAAATTATTTCTACAGTGAAAATTTCAAGGCATGCCTGTTTTCTTATCCTACCTAAACACGAAAAAAAATTCTGCTTCAGGCTCAAGATGCAGTAAACTGAAGCATTGCACTTAAGTTTTTTGGACTGTATGTGTACAGGAATTTCTGCTTAAAAGCAAGTAAAAAAATAGACATTTTGCAATGGCATTACCATATAACGTCACTTATTAATTAGAGTATTGTTTCATAAACAAGAAAAAATAGCTATTGGTTTTCATGTGTGCAATATGCATTGCATATGATCTGTAACTCCATTTTGTACATTCATATCTTCTGAGATGCTCTATGAAACCATCTGCCAGGACAGACATAGGAAACAAGAGCATCATGTCATTCACATTTGATAAAGACTTGACATTTTGGAAACTTTTGTAAATTGATGACCTAGGAAGTTATTAGAAGACCATGTGTTTGGCAAGTCAGTTCTTGACATCTAACATTCATGTGAGCAAGGTATTGTATTTTGCGGCTTAGAGGATACAGTTTCTCAATACAGTATCGTAGGCATGAAAACTCTGAACCATAAATTACTTGTCAAATGCTAATTTTAGCTAAACTGCTATATCACTATCCCTATTATTAGAACTGTCTAACTGAGAACGAGAAGAAAAGGTGTTCTGTTATCTATTTTTTTTTTCCGCAAAAAAGTCTTTGTTATGATTCCTGGCAACAGCTCTTTGTTTTCTAAATCATGTATTTAAGAAAAAGAATAAGTAGATAAGCCTGGCTAAATTAATTATAAGTTATTCTTGTGAACTGCCACAAAAGGTATCTAGTTTCAGTTTTATTCTAATGTTTCACTTTTCAGTGCAGCAGAGGTTCAGAGATGTGCAAAGAATACGCAACAGTTGCATCATGTTAACTGTTTCTAAATGTTATTTGAGCTAATTCTCGTATAGCAAGAAGAAATGCAGTCTTTCCTACCTTTTGGCCCCAAAGGACTCAGTCTTTATTCATGGATGTAATTCTATCCTTTTACTCTATCTTCTTAGTGTCACCCTTCATTTATTTCAGGTCTTTGAAGTTGCTCAGTATAATGCACCTTCCATATAGGGATCGTGTATATGCAGACATCTGATGTGAGAAAAATGATTTGGGCTCGGCATTTTTTTTGTTTTCCTGTTACTACTTCTGAGCCATAAGGAATTTGAGCAGAGGAGTTGGTTGGTGGATCCAGTGAGGGCTGACAGCTCCGGAGAGGGGTTTGGCGCTGTGAAGCTGGGCATGTTTCCAGGCATGTCCAGGGCAGAAGGGCTCTGCTAGGACTGGGCTTCATCTGGCCTGGGTTTGGAGGTCTGGGCTGGAGATATCTCCCTTCAGCTAGTGTTGCGGGGTTTTCTGTACTGTCAAGCAGTAAGCACTTCTATGTGGAAAAACTCATCTGACCTATTTTAGATGACTATTTTAAGGTAAAAAGAATGGTATCCTAGAGAAAGCTTATTTCTCTCTGTGAAGTATAAAGGGAGCCTCAGCTGGCTAGTATAGATTTAGATACCTCCTATGTGGAAATCTGTATTGCGTCAACTGGAGCCTACCCTAGATGTCTGTGGGAATTTTAATGTAAAAAGCTGTAGTAACAATGCGTTTCCATCACCTTCAGCTTTCAGTGGGATTTCAGCAGACGGTCCAGAGAACTCACTTCCCACCACCCCCGCTTCATCTATATCGGTTACAAAAAATCCTTCTTTGGTCCCTCATATCTAGCCAGAAAACCTGGAAACCAGGTCAGCAAAGCCACATTGTGTGCTGGGAACCGGGGTGGTGGCAGCACTGCAGCCAGAAGTGAAGACCAGGAACCTCCTCTGTGCCACCTCCATGGGCACCCAGGCCACCCCTCACCTGAGCTGATAAAGGGCTTGCTGGCCCTGGCATGGGTATGCCTCCCCATTTATAGCTTTTTCATAGATGAAACTTTGTGACATTGGGGAAACGCGTCCTCCTCTCTGGTCTTACTTTTAACTCTTGTATAAGGAGAAAATTGTGAGGAGAACTATTCATGCAGAGTGCAATTTCTTTCAAAATCACAAGAACTGTGAAATCACATTACTATCACCAAGCCTTAATTTCAAAAGCCAGAGGAAGGATAGTTTAGATAGTCTTGACATACTTTTTGAAATTACATGAGCTTATATTTTCCTTTCAAAATTAATTTCAATTGAGATGGTAAAGAGTTTTGAACTATATTACATATTAATATTAAAAATAAAAACCCCTCAAACCTTAAATTACTGTTTTTATGAAGATTAAACATTTCAGTCAACACAAAATGCATTATTTCCAGAATTCTCTTTCATGGAGAAATTAAATGTTTGGGATTTTCTGTTCCTAATAACATGAAAATCCCTTGCAAAATTCTTCACAAAATCACTTGCTCCTGTTCTGCACCTCCCTGCTCATGTCTCCTCATGGATGTTTTGCTTGCGTGAAATTCTACACAGATATATATTTTGTAATTTTTATTGTAAAAGTTTCATAAAATGCCTTTTTGGATTTTAAATGAAAATGGAGATCTGCCACAATAATCAGATTCTGGAAAAATTAGTGCATTTAAGTACACTTTGTTTAGTGCAACTTCAGTGCAAGTTTTTATGCCAGTATGTTGTGTTTGAATTAATCCAAGTCTCTGATGAATACCATTGCTCTTGGTGCAATTTACATGATTTTGATTTGTGACTTTTGCAGTCAGCCTCTAAAGAAATACCATCAGTGATGTCTTCATTCTGCTGTCATTCTCAGACACATCTTGCAATTTTCTCAGCTTTCACTGTAAAGCAGTGATAAAATAATGCAGGGACCTGTTTTGCTTCTGAAGGCAAGGAATAAAAAAAAAAATTATTAAGTTCTGGATCATTTGCAGCTAGGCTAAAGTGTGGCAGCCTCACAAACTGCTCCGAGAATGGTGAACTTCTGGACAACTAATACAGTGTCAGGAGAAGTAAACCAGGGTTTCTTTCAAAGTAAGAGGTGGTCAGACCCCTTGACTGGTTTGAGTAGTCCCACTGTAAGATTAAACATTTTGGTTTTGCATCACAATTCAAGTTTATTCATTTTTTTGCATAGGCAATCTTTTCAAATAAAGATGTCTTTACTTTCAGGTATCATCTATCTATTTCAGTTACCAACTGATACCATGCCACTAAAAGCATTTTCTTGTTTGGCACAGAGGCACAGTAAATATTTTAAACATACAGAAGGAATCTGGAATAAAAAAAGGAATGAAGCACTGTTCTCTGAGGCTGTTCATACCCAATTCTTCTGGTTATTCTCCAAATCTTCTATGTCCATCATAGTCAAAGTATTCAGTCCACTGTTCTCTGAGGCTGTTCATACCCAATTCTGGTTATTCTCCAAATCTTCTATGTCCATAAAGTATTCAGTCCTGCTGTCCATTTCCTCTGTCTGTGGCTTTTATCCTCATTTCCCACTGCAGGGGTCTCCTTGCTCACAGTTAGCATATGCATTATCTGGGCTCACATCATTACTGCTCCAGTGCTCCTTTCTTCTGCCCATGACTGCTGACTCTGAGCGCCCTGTGATTTCTCATCTGCCCACAGTAAGCGGGAGAGGCAGGGATCCAAGAGAGAGAGGAGTCATCAACAGGAAGCTGATGAAATTTTTTGAAGAGGAACTAGGCGTTTCACAGAGTTTTAAAAAGAGAAGGAACAGGAAAAAGCATCGCCTCAGTACCTTATGAGCAGTTCCAAGCACAGGCATCCTTTAGGAGTGCATGGCTTAGTACTGTCTAAAACACAAGAAATTCAAAGACCCAAATGTTGTGAACAGTGCTGTATTTGAAGAAGTGGGGTTTGAAGCTGTAGTGAGGGACTTTAACTCCAAAGGTATTTAGCAACAGGAAGAAGAGCAGAGAAATGCATTTTTATTCACATTTTTGTTTATAGCGGGTTTGTTGTTGCTGAGTGGATCCAGTATTGCTGCAGTACTTTACAGAGGGTATTTCAGAGATTGCAGGCTGGAATGGAAACATTTCTAAAAATTATGTTAAATGCATTAAGGAAAATCGTGAGGTTTTTTGTTATTTTTCTCAGTTTTGTGATTAAATTATATCCAAGTAAATATTTGTTCATTTTTACTATGAAGGTAGGGATGTTGAATTGCATTCACCATTCTGTTCCAATGATGGTGCAATTCTGAACCAACACTAGAAATAGAAACAAGAATTCCTCAATTCATAAGAAAACTCACATGAAGATCTGACAGGTAGCTGGAACTGGTTTATAATATTTATGTCATACCTATTAAATTATTAAAACCTTACCGATACAAGCAATCATGTAGGTACTTGTATTACAATAAGAAGCATACTCTTGATCTGATTCTCATTTACACAAAGGACCGTTTTACTGAATCCTGACAAGGTAAAGGTGCTTTATAAAGGTCTGATCTTTAAGTCTACGTAGCCAGAAACCACAACCGCCGCCAGAAAAATGAACTTCCGTGTAAATTTCTTTCCACAAAACTTGAAAAACAGTATTAGTAAAGTAAGACATTTAACCTGTGGAATCGGTAGAAATGCAATGATAAGGTACAACAGTCAGAGGGTCGTTCGTCTTAAGTTTGGTGTGCTAGTAGCTGCAGTTAAAGTGGTGCTGTAATACAAGCATGCTTTTAAGCCAAGCGAAGTGCCAAGCCTTTATCCTTGGGACTAAGATCTATTTATTAAGAGGTCATATGGAGAACTTTCTATATGGGAAAACACAGGAGGAACTGGCAGGAATATTGGAAAGCCTCTCCTTTGTAGCACAATTTACATACCAAACAGCAGAGAAAACTGGATGACTGAAAAGCAAAATAAAACATGTAGGCCTTGCAAGGGATACTTGCATGTAGATATTGGTATATCAATAATAGTCTTAATACAATTATCTTGGCAATGATGGGCACGGTGGTAGAAGCGTTAGTAGGCTGAGCGTGGTGTGCTTATAACAAGAACTGCTAGTTCTTCATTTCTCATTTTTGTTGTTACTGCTGTCTGTCCTAACTTAGTCAAAACCTACCAGTAGATTAATTTGCAAAATAAGGTAATCTTGACTTCATTAGCCCAAACTTCCATGGAATATATAATGCCATATCTGTTAGATTTAAGATCATACTGTCAGCTCTGTATAGCTGACTGTGGGTCATGTTCATTTCACTTTCTATCAGCTGTGATAAACAGACAAAGTGCTTTTATTTTTTTGCTGCAAGATAGAATTTCCAGGAGTTACATCATTCATTGAAGTAGTTTTCTGGAGGGAGAACAGAAGAGTATCACCATTCTCTGTTCCCCTACTTGACTCCTACTTCACCCTCACGCTGTAGAAGCATGGTTCCCATAGCAATTGGCTCTGCTGTTCCTACTGACACGCTGAAGTCCAAAGAACAAGAGGGATACAAATCTTATATAGGAAAAGAGCCCTATTTATTTTTAAATTGTATATGAAGGTAAAAGTGTCTCTAGAAACTTTGACATGTCCTTGAGTTGTCAGTGCATAGAGAGCACTTACTCTCCCTTCTTGGAATAATGCTGAGATACAGGCTGTCTTCATAAAGTATAAGGAGTTTAAACTGTAATTGTTTCAGACTGAATTTTCTTGATAGACAGAACCACTGTATGACCTTTTCTGCTTGAGAGAAATTCGAAACCCATCTCCCTGATGACAAAAAAACCTCATTAGCATGAGAAACTGAGGATATTTGAAGATTTTACAGTGTTTCACATATCAGTGAAAGATTGTTAATCTTTATTTACAGAACATTACATATATAAATATGAAGTTCTCTCAATAGAAATGATACGACAGACATGTTGTGTACTTTGACTTTAAGCTTACCTAAAAAGCCTGTATGTGTAAATGTGTGTACCTATGTAGTGCTATAGGAAAAGGTGTGGGATTGGGGCTAGTTCTGAATACAAAATCCAAATGACTGTTTTCTTGCTTCGGGTTTCATGTCTCCTGTATGAGATCTCTGATGTTTAAATCTCTGGAAGAGAACTACTTTCAATAAAATTATCGAATTTGAAATGATGGTATTTCTCAAGCTCCCATTACCTTTTATTTAAACAACTACTTTCTAATACACTTAACTTCTAGGACTTTCTGCCTTGATAGTTATGGAGAATTCTTTCATTCTTACTTTTATCTAAGTACTGCTAGTTTAGCCTTATAAAGTTCCTAAATACTTCCTCTCCCTTCTTAAGACCTGATCCGTAACCAGGATCTGTATGTATGGATAGGACCCAGCAAAGCCGAACTGAGATAAGTGATGATGGATACAAAGATGATGTCTGATTCATCACACCTATTTTTAGATATGTGTGTCTGAGCTGGTCAGCCTGTATAGTCAAGACATTTAGATGTCTGCTTTAGGATCAGATGAATCCTATCCTAGAAGAGGCTGCTTCTTTCCACTGTCTGTAAAACTTACCTAGAATATTTGGCATAACTGTCTATAGGGATTTGTTGTTTATACTGTTCGGATACATGAAGATCATTAGCTTGTTGACCAGCCACTTTGCAATTTGTGCATTTATAGTTTTCTCACTCTTTCCTAGTCATGAACTGATCTTCTCTTAATCCAGGGAATACCTTCAAGTCTGTGTGTGTGGTAATGCAATGCCGGGATATCACCTAGGTTTCTGCATGAGAGGCCATTCATTTAGTGTCTGAGAATTAAACCCACTAATGGAAATACATCTTGGTACCAGAGGGACTGTTACCTCCCAGCATCTGCCTGTGTTACCTAATAAGTGTTCTGTTTACCTCCACTGTAGATTTCATGTTTGTCTAATTTTCTGCTTCCAGTGCTTCTTCTAGCACTGGGTTCAGATTTGTTTTTGTTACTGAATATTTTCATTTTGCAGAATGCTTTTGCTAATTAATGACTTTGCAGCTTCCAAAATGTAATCTCTTTTGTTATTTTCTAAGCATATTTCTAAACTAAGTTCTTTGCTGTTATTTCCTGGTCTTCGTTAGTATTCTCAGTAGCACCCAGTCTAATAGCATCAGCAAATTTCCAGCAAATTAACCAGTTGTTATTCCTTCCATATAAAAATTAAAATGTTAAACAGGACTGTTCTGACACTGATCCTTTGACAGTCTAATTGTAATCACCTTTCCCAAACTTAGCAATTTGTTGTTTATCATCACTGCAGTACTTCAGCCACAGTTCAGACCATCCTGTCACACATTTGTAATCATCTGTAATTAATTTGGTGAGGTAATATAAAATGATATGCTAAATTTCAAATATTCTAAGTGAGTTCAAGTTTAGTTTTCAATTAAAATTCCCACTCAGTGGGCAGATGCATCAGGAAAGCAAATACATTAAAATCAAAGTGCAATGCATAACAAATGAAATGGAAAATAGTGGATACAATATTATAAACAGACATTAGATAAACCAGTGATACATCTGTGCATGAGCTGTACTTTACTCCATCATACATATGAATACAGGAGTAATAGAAGGGGTTCAGAGATGGGTGATGCGGCTGGTCAGAGGCCTGCAGATGCTTCAGTCAGAAGAGGCACTTACACAACTGGGATCCGATCGAATCCCCGTGCTGCCTGATTTGAAAGAGGAGGTCAATCCCAGGTATCACATTCCAGGAGACATACTCAACTGAGTTCCCCTAAAAAAAAAACAAACCACCCCCAAACTTTCTTTTTATTGCTGTTGCATTTTACTTGGGTTATTTACATATTCATTGGCCCAGATGTCACAAGTAGAACCCTGTGACTGTGGTTTCTGGCTTCACTGGAGGATCCACATAGGTTCTTGGTATTGCCTGTCTTAAGTGAGTGTTAGTCCACTTTTTGTACTGCCCAATGCATAATGCACAGGTGAGTCACAGCCAGGCAGTTCTCTCCTGTATCAGTTCCTCTAATTTGTTGATAAATAAAATTGCTGCTTCTGTTATTATTTCATGTAAAGGTTGCCCAGATCATCCTTTCCTTCTTTTGACTCAGGATTACCCAAACATGGCTTTTTTAGAGCATAAGGAAATGTGGGAAAACTCTAGGTCCTCAAAATGAAGCTGCTGTCTTGGAGACTTTCCACAGCACGCAAGAAAAAAACAAGTAGAAGAGAGCTCTGAAGTGAGTGCTGGCAGCGGTGGGGAAGGTGGTGTGATGAATGGTCAGGAAGCCACTCTAATGCTTTCATTTAAAAATAGACTTGCAGTCTCTTGTGTGGTTACAGAGTAAAACTTGAAATGGTAATAGGAATGCATTCAGAAATCAAAAGGCAAATAACTAATAAAATTTTATTGTAATTATGTTCCGTTTCATGATATCTTGGAGCCTGACTCATGACTTTTGAGTATCTGTAGTGGATGATACTGGAAAAACGTGAAAGACATTCATAATGCGTAACAGTCAAGTAAGTACCTGTCAGCCCTTTTCCAGTGGAACTTAAATTCCTGCCTTTTTTTCCTGTGCAGAGTAAATGTTTTCTTTATATTGTTCCATTTGACTTTGAAGAAGTATACCTTGTTAACAACTTCAGACTTGTCTTAATGAATGTAGTTTATCTATCTGAAACTTTATTTTGGGTTTTTTCTTTATAATGGTAAGAGATTGAACATATATTTCTTGAGAGGCTTTTTAGTTTACCTCTGGGTAACAGTGTGCAATTCATGTGCGTATGACTGTGCTAAAGCAGAAATATGAGTTGAAACTGTGTGTATAACAGCAAGTAATTCATAAACAAAGAATGAAGTTGGTCAGATAAGAGTCCTCAAAATTTCTGAAAAGAGAAATGTAGTGCAATAATACTTTATACTTAAACTTTTCTATAGTGAATGGATTTTATGGGTCAATAAAAATACAGAGAACAGATCCTTAAATAGAAAAACAAATTATAAATACAGAGTCCAGCAGAGGGTTACCAAGATGATTAAGTGGTTTGGAGCACATGGTGTACAAAATTTAATTTAAAATGTAGTTTTGAAATACTATATGTAAGGGAAGGCAAAACAGACGATATTTAGTGAATCACTAGTGTGGAGGTAAAGTGCAACTACCATATTGAGCTGTCATCTCTTCATCTCATGGGCAACTTGTGCCACTCTCATGTCTGCTGCAGGGACAACACAGAAGGGCACAAGCAGCTCAGGATGTGTCTGGAGGGCATTGGTGATAATTTCCTAACAACACAAGCGATCAAGGAGCTCACAAGCCAATGAAGTATAGGCTGGTGAAGTGGACAGTGAGGTGGACTGAAAGCTGTCTGAACCGGCAGGCTCAAAGTGTAGTGATCAGCAGCACAAAGTCTAGCTGGAGATCAGTCACTAGTGGCATACCCCAGGCATCAATACTGGGGCCAGTATTGCTTAACCTCTTAATTAATGATTAGGGTGATGGGGCAGACTGTACCCTCAGCAAGTTGGCAGATGATACAAAACTGGGAGAAATGGCTGACATACCAGGTGGGTGTGCTAGCATTCAGAGGGACCTTAACAGGCTGGAGAAATGGGCAGACAGGAGCCCTGTGAAGTTCAGCAAAGGGAACTGCAAAGTCCTGCCCCCAGGGAGCAATAACACCAAGCACCAGTACACGCTGGGGCTGACCAGCTGCAAAGCGGCTTTTCAGAAGAGGCCTTAGGGGTCCTGGTGGACAAGCAGCTGACCATGAGCCAGCAATGTGCCCTTGTGGCAAAGGCAGCCAACAGCCTCCTCGGCTGTTGGAAGCCAACAGCCTCCTCTGCATTAGGAAGAGTGTCGCCAGCAGGTTGAGGGAGGTGATCCTTCTCGTCTACTCAGCGTTGGTGAGGCCACCTCTGGAGTGCCAGTTCTGGGTACCCCGGTACAACAGAGATATGGACTTACTGGAGCAAGTCCAGCCAAGGGCTACAAGGATGATGACCATTTCGCGTATGAGGAGAGACTGAGGGAGCTGGGATTATTTAGCCTGGATAAACAAGTTCTCTTAATAATGAACAGGTGGATGAAAAGTTCTCTCCAACAAAGCAAACAACCTGAGAAGAGTTCTATGTCTCAGTATGCTGTTAATTCCTCAACCTGGCAGAGAAGTAATTTTTTTGCAACTTTTACAAGTCACTGAACATCTTAACATAACTGGAACCAGTCAGCAGTTGGGTTCATCTATTTATTATATTAAACCTGACTCAAATGTCAATCTATATGTAAGAATAACAGTGGTAGAATCACAGTTACTCATTGTGAGGCTCCAAATGTTCTTAGGGCAGAATTTTTAAGATACATCAGGAAAAAATGTGGAAGAATCTTTATTATTTGAAAACAAAATATTTTGTAGGAATAATAATAAAAAAGAACTTTACTGGTTATTATGAAAGAGTCTCCAGTCTGGAAGTCAGGGTTGTTTTAAATCTGAAAGAATGGCATTTCAATATAAAAGGAGATCATTATTACATGTTTATTGTTTCTGGCAGTAACAGCAGCAGCAGTAGTAGTAGTTGTAGTAGTTGTTGTAGTTGTAGTAGTTGTAGTTGTAGTAGTTGTAGCAGCAGCAGTATATTCTCACGCAACATGTAGTCCTGGGGAGAAACAGCTGTCAGATTCCCCATCATCCTGAATCACCAGACGAGTACTGGTCGGTTCCTCTGTACAGGGGACCCCACAACACCAGGACATGTCGGTTTGCAAGCAGAGGCTTGGGTGAATACTCTGGCGGGCTTTCTCATAGGCCACAGAAGTCTGCAGCATTATACAGGGCTTTGCATATGGCCCTGGCAGTGACATCTTCTGGTATAATCCCAGGTGGGATCTGACACTCTTCTTACATGGGGCACTGCAGGACGAGAAATTGGTAAAGGGTTTGCACAAGTCTGGTAGGAGCCCGTATGGACAGTGTTTGGAGAGTGAAACAGGGGTGTTTATGAGATACAAAACAAACATAAAATTGCGTGAAGGAAATTCTGCCAGTGTGGCTAGAGCCTGGAAACCTATAGATGTATCCTGTCTGGTGAATGCCTGGTCCAAAACAAAGAGTTTGTGAGAACCGTGGCTGCTTCGTTTGTTTATTGAAGACTCCATATGTAACAGGTCTGGTAATTGACTTTTGGTGGTATCCTGTGGCTTCAAGTTGCTTTTGTGGTAGGACTTTCGTAGCTATTGAAGTGAATTGAGTAGTTTGGAGTAATATATTTTAAATCCTTCTGGAAGTCAGAAGCAGGGAAACTTGGGGCCATAGCCTGTGAACATTTCTGCTGGAATCTAAAAATAAAAATGCAACATGTTCTTCCTATCTGACTTCTGCACAGAAGTTCAGGACATGATGTGTAGATTTGTGTTGATATTTTTTCTTGGTGTTAGCTGGAGGATGGAATAAAAACTTAATGTGATCTTGATGAATTGGAGAAACAGTCTGGAAAAAATCGGTACGATTCAATACAGACAAGTGCGAAGTTCCAGCTTTAGCGATAGACAAAGTTAATAAATACTTTCTTTACTTGTCTTTAGGTCTCTGAAGTGTGTGAATTAATTTGGCAGTTTTCCTTAGTTTTAGATAAAGGGTTAATATATCTTTGTTCATTACTGACAAGGGGACATATATTTTAACAAAAAGATGATTAGAGAGGGTTTGGGACCATCAATTCTTTCTACAGCAATTGTCACATATTTACATGGGCTGTAACACATCAGCTACCCAGAGAATCCCTAAATTTTCATTAATATATATTTTTATTTATTTTATATATATATAGTCAAGATCTCTTACCTTAAATGCATCAAAATCTTATAAGAAGTTGTGATCTGATAAGAAGAAAGATCTATAATAACATTCACTTAAATCTAAATTATTCTTGAGAAACGGTCATATGAAGGACCTACTATTTTTTTCTTTGCTTATCTCTTTTATGATGCATCTCTGCCACTTTTTCTCAGTTCTTCAATGTTGTACAGCTCATTCACTGAAGATCTGCATTTCTTCCTGTCTTACCATGCATGAATTCACATATTAACATCTGGCAAATTCTGCCAGATGTCACTAAAATTGCTTCTTAGCTTCAGTGCTGGAGATACTGTCTCAGCTTCAGATACACAGGAGGTTTGTGATTGCTGTGATGTTCTGCCCTGCTGCTTCTATATTCCCCACGCGCAGGGCGTTCTGTGGGGGAGCTGCCAAAGGAAGGGAAATGCCAGGGGTATAAATGCACTTGCTGCATCATACAGAACAAACAGCCCCACATTCCTTCTCCTTTTTCATTGTGAAACAACTAGGAAAAAGATTAAAAACTATGGAACAGATCTTTCAACCTGAGGAACTTAAAGTATTAAATAGTGTGGTTTTATTGTGCCAGGGGTAGTGAAACGTGGAAACCTCTCGAATCAGTTCGTTTGCAGATCATTGAAAAAGAATCCACAGCGGGGGGCTGCGCTCTTACCTGTTTAAAGGGTGATCATCTTTTCTGCACCTCCTCCTGTTCCTTTCGCTTCTGGCAGCAACCCACCGTGTTCTCACTCTGCTCATGCCTTGGCATCCTTACATTTCACTGTATCGGCTTAATTGTTCTGTCACCTGGTTCTCGCTTTCCTTCTCTACACCTTTTCTTTCACACACAGCGCCATTTCACCTTGCCCTTGTAATTAGCCAAATGATCATCTATAAGGTTTTCTATTCTATGCATAGAAATAATATCAGGAAATTAGCTTGCTACTTAAACAGCCCTGCAGCCCTGCAACAGCCTGCTGAATCAGTCACTTGAAATATTACTGGAAACATTGATTGCTCTACTATTCCTAAATGAAATACAAATTTACGTTTTTTATCTTCTCGTGACAATGGTAGTCTTAAATTATGCTTTTCAGCATACTTTATTTTACTGTAGTTTATTTTGGGTAAATGGCTTTCACACATAAATCACATCATTGTTCCTCCAGCCAGCCTTGCTGGGAGGCATAAACTGGATATTGTAAGGTAGAGTTGTGAATATTAGAAGATATGGCATCACTGAAATTAGAGGTGGAAGAAAACTGTTTTGCTGCAGTAGTGATCAGGTAGTGATCTCCTAGTTGAGGATATTCTGACGATACATTCATGCTTACCACTCAGGAATATGGTTATTCAGATCCTTACAGTTAGTCATCTGGTAGAAGTTATATGGAGACTTAGCCTATTCTATGTGTACCAGGCTGCAAAATGTTACCTCTTTGCTGCTGACAGAGGATCCAGAGTTAACATTTGGCATAAAAATGCCAAAGGAGGTGGCTGATCTTTCAATCAAAGGACACAGATAATTTTTGGCAGCAGGAGGCTGATTCTGGATGATCATGTGTTAGAGTTATACCAGGGACTTAAAAATTACCAGTCAGCCAAAGAAGCAAATAAATAAAACAGATGTTATGAAATTATCTTCAGGCACTTGACTTAGATTTTATAAAATATGAGGTGGAGAAAAAAAAGCAAAGTCATTGTGAAAGGCTCACATGTGCCTTGGTGAAGAGAGGAAAATTGAGAAAGAGCGTTTGTGTGTAATACCAACAGAAAGTAGAGTTAACATACAGAGTTAATCCTAGGAGCTACTGCACACATTTTACACAGCAGCAGTTCTGCTGGCATTCAAGCAAACAAAAGTCGCATCACTGCTTTTGTGGTAAGTTTTTGTGTCCCACAGATTTTTCTCAAGAAATTGAAGTAGCATCATTGTTGTTCAGAAATCTGTGTGATCTTTGAGCGGTATAGTAATAAAACATGTAGTCTAGCCTCTCTGCAGATCTGATAAGAAAAAAAAAAAAGAAAATGGATACTTTGATGTATGCAGCATGGTGCCAGAAAAGACATAAAATATATATACAGCCTTAGACTTTGTAACCTCCATTTCAGTCTTCTTGGCAGATTTGCAAGGCAGACAGTATGCTCCCTGATTGTACTTTTTCAAGCTCCCTGATTTGTGTATATTTAATAGCTCACTACTATCAGAAGGTTATCAAACCTAATGTTGTACTTATTTTTTTCTTGCCTTTGGAGTCATATATTGGGGATAGAGGAAGGGGATAGCAAATTAATTGGTCTTTCTGCAATCTGAAAGAATGTTGCCTACTGTCCATTTGTACCCTGAGAGGCGAAAACATTCCCTCACCAGACAGAATCTGATCTCTGTGGTCTATTGAGCAGGTAGATCTATCAAACAGTTTTTCTTTATTTATTGGGAAAGATGCTAAATATTTCTGATTTAAATCTGTACTCTAAATCTATATGCTGATTCTGATATGCGTAGAATAGGTGTTGTCCATGCAATACATTAGCACAAAGCAGACAACATAGCTTGTCAATCACACTGATATGCATGTTAATCACTACTTTCCTAGATTCCTTGTCATCCACAAGAAATGCCTTGATGGCATTGGGACCAGCGGCATCAACACCAGTACAACATCCAACTCAACATGCTGTCAAAAACCCTTCTCATCTTCCTGCAGCTCTTGCTCCAAACACTCCTTCCCCTTTCCCCCCACACAACAAGATCCTGATGTGAGATCACAGGACAAGACCAGGCATCTGCGCATCAGGTCAAGAGGAGATGTAGGAGAGGCATCAGGTATGAACAAACCTCCTGCGATAAATGCCCCTTTTTATAACTGACATTTTTATGTGCCACGTTCATCATAGACGGATTAGCTGCCATGACTGAACAGACTCAAATGTATATATCTGAACTGTGCCTGAGAGCTGGCCGGCTCCACCAGGAAAGCGACTCCAGGCTACAGATCTTGCACTTCATTACTCTGAGCGGAGGCCAAATGCAGCAGTTAATGCGATGGTACGGAGGGGGTGTTCCTGTCCCACTGGCACGGAGATGAACGGAGACCGTATTGCTACCAGAGACTGATGTGTCACAGTGGGGCACAAGGCGCAGTTGCCTTCTGCTCTACCTCGCAATTGCTTTAAATGCCCTCGTAATCATCTGCTCCGCAGGACTCTTTCACTTCTGTTGACTACTAGATTTCCTCGCCTTCTTTCTTTCTCCAAAATAAGCCTTCAAGTCCATCTGTAGGCTGGTGAAAGAACATCAGTTTCATCCTCTGGAAAAAAAAATCCAGGAGTTGTCACTTGAATATTTTTCCTTATTTAATCAGATACAGTAATGCAACAGCATTAACTCAGTGAAGCATAATTTAATAATAACTTACATTCTGTAGTGGTTTTGATCCAGCTGTCTGAAAACACTTTAAAACATTAATACATTAAATTTAACACTGTCCCTCTTGTGAAGTAGGTAGGCATTATAGCCTTAATTTTACAGATGAGAAAACACAGGCACAGAGAATTTAAATGCCTTGCCCAAGGTCAAATGAGGGATTCCTGCTAGAACTAAGAAACTGGGAAGAGGAAGGAACAGTGTGCTTCCATTAGCATTGCAGCAATCTATCCAGATGCTAGCTTTTTGTGGAACAAAATCTGTGCATCAGTGAAATCTGCATACATTAACAAACATATTTGTTTATCTTCATAGGTGTAACAAGACACTAGTATAAATGACTTCATAATCAACAACATATTTTTAAATTGAGAGAGTGCATCAGAGTGAGTAGACCAAAGATGACATTTTGACCAGCAAGTTTGTTCTTTTTTTTCAGTGTTACACCCTAATCATCTCTAGCATTATTATTTTTTCTTGTTTCTTTCATACAATTGTTGGTTTTGAGAAATAAATGCACTAAATAAATAGGTAAGTGTTTAACCCTTGCAGTGGCTGACACAGGTTAATACAAGTCTGGACTGCTGCCTCTAGAGATGAACACAAAACCAGTTCTTGGTCATCCCTGCAGTGGTGTTAAAAGAAAAACAAACCATAGGGAGGTACAAAGTTGAAACAAAAGCTTGATTACAGAAGGCTGTCATGACTTTGGGGGTTTGCCGTAAGAAAGAGGAAGATCTGGAGTGCTGTTAGGGGCTGGTTTGCAAGAACAGGGACCTCTGAGATGTGCCTGGATAGGTCTGGAAATGTGAGCCAGAATAGAGGACGTAAATCATTTTTTTCTTCAGAACTTTCCAGAGTAAGTTTCTGATTAAGCACACCAGTCAAGGAAGAGCCATGCCATGGGTCTTATGATTTGAAAGAGCCTGAAGAAGGGTTTCACCGTGGTATTCAGAAGCAGTGCTGATGGGTCTGTGTAGAGGTGTTATTCCTAGGTTTCTGAAGAAGGCTGATAAAAACAACATCAGAGGGCGTGGGCTGAGAAGTGACCTGCCCAAGTAGCCAAGTCACAGCAGAGGCAGATTGTCACACAGCAAGAAGGCAGGACAGGGACAAAAAAATGATGATGCCAGTCTCAGGATAGTAGGTAATAAATGATCCTTGTGTTGCCTATTTCTAATCTTACAGTATCCCTTAGCCCTACCTCTTGCAGCATGTTGGGATGGTACCTTTCTGACTATGGCCACTTGGGCAGATACAAGAATGGGTTTCAAGCCACTTTACTCTGTAAACCTAAGGACTTTTCTTCAGAAGAGTAGGTAAAGTCTCCATGCAAAACAGGTCTTAAATAAAGTTTATTTAACAGTAGTGAGGACTGAAAACAAAAATTTTTATTTTAGTGTATTTTAGGGTTATGTGTGAGAAAGTTACGGTAAAAAAAGTCTTATATGATCCACGGAGCTGAAGTCAGTTTTCTATTTCTTTAGTGCTATATTCTCCCCATTGCATAGGATAGAGTGTGTATGTGTAATCTAACTTCTCTGCTCCCTGGGGCCAGACAAGTGATGTTCTCCTAAAGAGATTTTCTTTGTGGCTCTGGAAAATCACTTTCTTCTCTTCAGCTGTTCCATCTTGTTACATGGACGCGTATATCCTAGAAGCACTTGCAAATTTCTGATTTTACTCCTCTCCTTTTCCTGTAATCAGTTGCTGCCAGCCACTTCCATAAGTGTATGTTGGCTTGTTGTCAATTTGCCCAGCTTAATCTATGTAAATACATATAAATGCTTTTATCTCTACTCTCTTCCCCTTCCCACTTAATTTCTTCTGAGATTCTCTGCATCTACTCTGGTTTGTGTTGCATGCAGCTCTGTTCCTAAGTTTTGAATAGATACATGCACTTATGCTGTACATCTTTGCTGCTACCTGATACCTGCAAATTCCTTATGTCTTTCATTTGCCCCTGTAGAGAGGTTTTAGATCTTTTTAGGAATCATGAGCAAAACCCTTTGTCAAGCAGAAAAGTCTGGCTAGATTGATTTTCCCTTGTTCTCTGTAGAGAAGAGGATGAGAACAACATAATATTCAGGTAGAAAATATCATCTGACAGCATACGCAGCAATCACAGTTCTTGCTTCCCAGCTGTGAATAGTGAACTCCCAGTTCCTCAAGCCAAAACACAAAGGTTCTGTTTCTGTCCAGAAAAGTCCAAGCTGTGGGCTAGCAGAGGTGAGGGAGCTGGAGAGGAGTGACGGTCCCAGGTTAGGACCGAGGGTAAGTTTCTTGTTATCGTTTACTCTTCTTTGGCATATTTTTTCATACCTGTTCCCATTTGTTAGTCTATCATATGATGCTTCACAAATGTAATTTGTCCACAGTCCATCTAACTGTTCTTAGTCGTGTAAAAACACCTCAGGCCAGGGCCTCCTTCCCTGAACATTTCTTCCTTCTCAGCCCCAAATCCCTGGCAGAACAGGAGAAATGGGAGACCTTCCTTCTCTGTCCATGGAGGTAATGGATACTCTGTCCCAAACAAACCTTATTCAAGGGCTTGCTTTGTGTTGCTGCTCCTAAACAGTACTTCATAGTGTCTTGGACTTAGGGTAGCATGTGTCCTTGTGGTGTTATTGAGGAATGGACAGTGAGAAACTCTGGTTAACACAAAGCAAAATGAAAACCTGCTGAAGCCAGCAAGAAAGAAAAAATAAGTCATCTATGCCTTGCCCCTTGCCTCACTGAAAGAGGCAACTGTTTGCTTCCTGCTGAAGGTTTATGCTTTACGTAGATGGATGCATGACATGAGTGTGATTCTTATGCTGTGCTAGTCGATGATGGAAGAACTGAAGCCCCAAGCCCAAGGTGGGCTTTTTTGGTGTGGAACAGTAAATTATTTTTTATAATCGGATCTGCATAGATTGGCTTAATCTGTATTGATTTTTATATACAGATCTACCCCACAAAGGACACTTCTCTTCCTCAGGGACTAACTTTACATCACCTTTTAGAGTCCTACATCTCCATAGAAATAGCTTTTATCATGGAAAGTATTATGCAAATGAAAAATACAGAGGGTTGCCAGATAGCTGCTCAGAAGGTCTGAGTGTTTCTTTACCCATAAGACTAAAGTAATGGGCAAAAAGTAGATATGGCAGCCAGAGGTTTATGCAGAGGCATTTGCTGTATTGCTCTCATGAACTTTTTTCATCATTTATAATGCACTTATTGATTTATTGTCTTCTCACTAATATGTTGATACGTCAGAGTATATAATAATAGTATAGTAGATACCATATATAGTGTACTATATTGTAGCATTTATTATAAAATAAAAGAATAGTAACATAAAATAATAGTGTCAGAGATGGCTTCAGACCTTAAAGCATCTTTAAGGAACTGGTTTAAAGTATTTTTTCTTTCTGGATGTGCATGTGAGCTAATACAGAAAGATAGCTCAAAGAGGATTATGGTTCTACTTTTGACCAGAACTAGGTTTCCTTTTGTATGCTGTTGTAATGTTGTAGTTTGAAGCAGGTATCCAAATCGTTGTAAGTTTAAAGACAGATATTAGAGAGCCAAAATTGGAGTTTATTTACCACCAAGGGGAAACTCCTACTAATTTCTCAGTCACTCAGGGATGAGCTGATGATGGAAGGAGAACATGGAGGACACGGATAATCACTTGGTTATCAGAAAGGACGTATTGTCCAGACCAAAAACTCTAGAAAACAGAAGGCAAGTCTGACAGTATCAGCAGCATCCAAAAGTGTCTGCATCGTTATGCCATCTTAAAAGTTAAAATCTTTCCAGGAACACTTTATGCCTACTACCGCCCTTGGGGGCAGTAGTTTTCTCCTTTGCAGTTTCCTTGAGCAGCTTCCTTCAGGTCTATTTTGGAGACTGAACCTGGATCTTTTGGCATCAGAAGTACAAGCTCACTGAGTTGCTAGAAGAGCAGTAACATCAGCAGGTTGCAGTGCTAGGCTCTTGCACCAATTCATCTGCCAGCAATAGAAAACTTGCCCTTTATCTTTCTATTTTAGGAACGTCCAGGATATCTTTTTTGAGAATGTAAGTTCTGATTTTGATCTGAGAATATATTCTGAGTGGCTTGGTGTGGTTTTAAAATTGAAGTGTTTTCAGTCAAGTTCTTTGCCAAAGGGAAATCTTCTCCCCAGCTGCTCTCTGCTGTTTTGGGAGCAATTTCAGTGCAAGTAAGGTGTACCGTGGGCAGAAGTTGTCCATTCCGCAGGGTGCTGTTCAGTAGTTGTTTGCTGGCTGCTGGCTGGATTGCAGAGATCTAAGCCCAGACGCGCAGGTGATGTGGAACTAGAGCTGGTTTTCAACATTTTTCTCATCCTGCTCTTTCAGTTTAATGCAACCTTTAATTTGAATGAATGTATAAGTAAGACAAATTCTTTTATAAAGTGGAAATCATGACAAAACTTAGATCAAAGGTTTTGGTAGAAGATGTAAGAGTGGTTTTGGCAGACATTGTAGTATAATGAAACCTCACAGATTCATTATGTCCTATGCCCTGTTCTCAGGGCACAAGTTATTTAAAAACAATAACAATCTTTGTGCTGATTTTTTTTAAATTGACCCATTAATAATAATTTCATCATATATTACCAGATTCAGGCATAATTTTGTATTTGCACAGTCTGTTAAAGTCCATGTACCCTTTTGCTTTCAAGATGCATGATTTAAAATACAAAGTTTAGTGTGTTTGCTCAGACAATAAGAAATGCAAAATGAAATGTAATGTTTGACAATTAGGAGTATACTGTCACAAAATTAAACAATAATCATTACAAGTGCAATAGGGAATGTGATGATCCAAAACATTCTCCTCTTCTTGCAGAAAGACTGATGATCCTGGATAGGAAACCATGTAAAAAGAATCTTTGTATGAAGGAATTTGTTCCACATAACCATATTTTACATTTCCCCTGACAAGTTCTTTGAAGATGCCTATTTTAATGGCTGTTGAAAATCTATTGAAGATCTGGAAGATAATCAGCATTAACACACTTGCCTCCTCTGTAGTTTTGTAGGATTGTCAAATACAATCTTAATTTGCCACAGGCATTGTATGTTTATTAAAAGTGACATTTTCCCATTTTCCTCCAAGCAGATGGCTCATATGTGCAAAGAAAACTAAGTTAGAGAACAAAGACTATATGTAATGCCTTAATGCTCCTCAGTTGCAATGATTGTGAATTTTCTTAAAGTGAAGACCTGAAACAGACTCTTCCAAGTGCTACCTGTGTGACAAAAGTTTTTAATTAAAGTGTTTACAACAAGAACTGCCTGCATAATTCTTGGGTAACTAATTTTCAGGTCGAGCACTTCATCTGTGTGTGTACGTGTAGGTATATACATATACATATATGTATACATATACATGCTGACAAACTTCCCATATGCTTGACAGTATGTTTTTCCCCAAGAGCCACATTTGCTAACCATAGAATGCATTAAGTTTATGTTATAGCCTATTTCTGTCTTTTATTATTAAGACCAGATGTAATGTATATTAAGCTTGATCATTTTATCCTGGACATTTGCTTTACAAATTTAATTTAATACAGATAGGCTTTTTTGAGCTACACTACGTAAAGTCTTATGCACGCAAAAGAGGAATTAGTGAGATTAGTGTCTGTGAGCACTCTGCAGTGGATTCAACATACAGCAATAATTTGGGTCACAATGCCTTACCAAGTCAATGGTAGTAAGAATTTTTAGCATAAATTTAAGCTGATGCATCATTCCAGCAAGCAAAACTTTTTGGACTTTTGACCCAGTAAGTATCACCTGCAGATCATAAATGTTTGGTTAACAGCTCCTTCTGGAAAATCCATTCATCTGTCCGGGGAGAGTTTGCCAAAAGTGCATATAGCCAGATTAGCCTCTTACATGGATGGCTAAGTGTAAACAAGGGACTTAATGCTAGCCTGTAGGTCATGCATCAGAGCTAAGAGGTTCAAACACAAGAACTTAATTTCTTTGCTTCTCTCCTAACTAATCTCGTGTTGTACGCACATCATGCACATGTGTCTGAGGAATATTAGGAGTATTGATATTTAGTTTTTTCTTTGGATATCTTGAAGTGAATAACAGCAAAATTGATCAGAAACTTTAATTTGGTAAAACTGTGAGTAGCGCGTAAGCTCTTTGCAGAATCAGGAACTCGCTCTTTTGGTTTTCATACATTTATTTGAAATGCTTTATTTGCTTCAAAAGGATTAATCTTAATAGCTTTAAAAATGAAAGCCTAAAACTAGCAGGAATTGTTGGCTTAGGACCTACAACAGGGAATTAGTGGCTTCCCACTCACCACTAATGAGTGGATTTTTTTTAAGCTCTCTTTATTTATGAGCACTGTTGAATACAAATTCTTTTTAAACAAGTTATTTTAGGGAACCTGCTTTGCTAGACTTTAAAAAAAATTCAACAACCATATTAACAAAATGCCATTTGCCCAAATGGCAGCATAACTTAATCTCACATTAAAAAAAAGGCAGCATGCTTAAAGAAGAAAATATCTAGATTATTAGTAACTATAGACTTCTGAAAAGTTACCTCCAAAAATGAATCTTTTCTTAGCATCAGGTACTTTTTGGGCAACCTAAGATACAAATACATGCTATCATTCACTGACATTCTGTATTCAATATACATAAACATTCCAGAAAATTCATATTTAAGGTGGTCAGTAAAGTGATTTGCTGATACTGAAGATCACATGCCTTAAGAATATTAGGGGAAAAAAAAGATTTGGTTATTTGGGATAGCATAAATGTTCCTCTGTAAAAGCTTCCTCTAATTCACCAGTGTTATTCCTTTTTCATGCTAGCAAAAATAGAAGAAATTTGAACAGAATAAAACCAGACTAATAGTGGAGTGAATCAGATCCTGTATTTTAATATATGAGGACAGAAATAAAAAATTCTTTTGTTTCTTGGCTTTTGGGAATTGACCAGTAACACTGTTACTGTAAGGTTTTCTTCCAGATTTCCTATTTTGAATCCACAGTGTTTAAGAGAAAACTATTTAGCCAAGCTTAAGAGATTTTTTTCATTCTTCCACAACCTCAGGTTTTGTTTTAAAATTTTATTTTTCATCACTGCTACAAAATGAAATTTTCTTTTTCCTGTAATGTTTTCATCTTCTCAACTTCATGCTTTTTCCCCTTTTCACATTTTTCTGCTTTTATATTTTCAATTATGATGTTCTTTTCCACCATTTTTGCTTGTGCTATAACACTGGCATGTGCTGTTTCTGACGTGCCGTGTGCTATGATGACCATTTCTGGGTAGCTCTGGTCAACGTGGATGCTCCAGGCTAACGCAGGAGTCCAAGCATCTGCGTGAGTCACAGGTGAACTCGGTTAAGCTGAACCCCAAGCAGCCAGCCACTTCACTTGCCCCTTTTGTGGACGCCCTTTGGTGTTGGGCTGGGATTCTTAAATAAGGGCTTGCCTGCATCCTCTTTCTTTACATACTTAACAATCCTGAAAACCAAATTACTTTTCACTGGGAAGCAGAACTGCACAGCTCTGGCCATCTGCTGCTGCTTAGCAGGGGAGTGATTCTGGTACTGGAATAGTGTACCAGAAAGGTCAACTAGTTTTCTTTGCTCAAATTACTCCATTGACAGGTTGACCTGTAATTGTCTTCTTCCGCTGTAACAAATTAAAACTCAGTTACAGTGGGTAATGATTTGCTCCATTATCTATAAGATGGAGGTGGGATAATTTACTGCATTCCTGTTCTGTACTAGAATTGCCCATCAGATTAATTTGGGGAAAAAAATTACACTGTGATAAAATGTAACATTAAGTGGATTGTACTCCAGCTCCTGCGTCATCCAAGTGGATATCTCATTTTGCATTTCTGAAGTGATGTATACAATAAAATTGTCCCTGTTGGTGTTTTTGCTAAAATATGTATACATATGCACACACAGGAGAGCTGATCATTGTTTGGCATTGGCAAAGGTGTATCTTGGGGAGATAAGGCTCCAGTTCATTACAGAAGATATATAGAATAAATATAGATAACATATTAGTTATATATTTACTATATAAACATTTTTTTAAAGTTTTAATTAGTGCATGCTACCAGAAAGTATTGAAAGGTGTTGCTGCCTGATAAAGAAGAGAATGTCAAGCTTGTAATTGAAATAATTTAGGTTAAAGTTGCAATATTTGAAAAACAAATATATAGAAATATATGGAAAAGGAACCATTTACACGCAACATGCAATTGTGTGAGTATCTGCAAATGTAGCACTGATTTTTTTTCCTTGTTTGTGCCTTGGCAGTTTCCAGCTGAACTGCTATGCATCAGACTCCATCATTATGTCTGGCAGCTGCAGTGCAACATGGTTTTAGAACTTTCTGTGATTTCAGCAGTGAAGCACAGCAAGCACTTTACTGGCCAAATAGAAAAAAAAAAGCCAAAAAACTTGAATTGAGATATTTTTCTGTATCCATGGTAATGATGCTCAGTAAGGCAGGAAGCCTCCATTACATCGTCATTACTGACAGCTTGCCACAACTTACCCAGTTCCTGAGTTGCCTGATAAACACAGGATCAGCTCCCTCTCCTAGCACCACTTTTTGCACAGTTTTCTGGGTAAACACATGCTTTTCATAGAACAGTCATCTCTCTCAAGATTTCTTTTCTGAATCTCAAATGCCATGGTGTTGGAAAGAGAAAAAAAAGTACAGAAGTTATAAAAGTGTCCATCAGGTGTGGATTTGGTTTCCTTCAGATCCCTTGAGATGGCGACCTTGCTGGATCTCCCAAGATGAGCAGATTCTAACTTTCTCCCCCTCAAAAGAGTATTTTCATGTGTATTATCAACACTCCTTTAGATGTACTATGACATGAAAGCCCCTGGATAGCCTGGACCCTCAAGTAATTAATTCATAGAGAGGCTAAGTGGAAAAGAAGAAGCAAGTTCACGAGAAGTGGGGGAGATGATAGCTATTAGCCAGAGAGGGTTCTGAAATATATTTTCTTAAACCTTTAGTACTGCTGGCATGAAGGTTTTTGTTGTGTATTTATGCTTTGTTTTGTTTCAGGGGGTAGCACATGGGTGATACACATGAAAATGATGGACATTTTCCCTGCTTCTCCAGGGACAGTGCACATGCTACTTATTTTTTCTAGCCTTTTTTATCAATAGCAAATGTATACTGTTTGGATTTATGCTAGTGGATTGTTTTGGGTTTTTTTTTTTGAAAGCTGAATAGCATATAGATGGCAAAGCAACGATACAACTGGAATAAAATATCATTTGTGTCTCCCACACGCACACCTTTAAAAAGAAGAATGATAATTAAGGCAGCTCAGCGTAGAAAACACAAATGAGAACTGGCTTTAAGTGTGTGAGTAGACCTGCTTATATAAATCTCTGAATCAGTCTTCAGAGAAAGCACTACCATTGAAAGCTATAAATATGTTTTAATTCTTTCTGAATGAGGATCGATGTGAGGAGGTGTATAACTCCGGTTCCAGTTCAGAACAATTTTATTCCATTTTTCATTTTAAACAGAGTTATTAAAGTTAGATAGTGCTCACATTTCAAAGTACATCTTCAGGGTTGGTCAAAGGTAAGGTACATTTATATTTCAGGTGTAACTACCAGCCAAGCTCTATACCACTTTTTATGGATTTAAATATTATTCTCTCGGGTCCCTTCCTACCTTGTGCCATTAGATGAAAATTTCAAACAAAAGCTGAACTGACTACAGCAAAACAGTTAAACTGGCAGATATGTACAGAAAATGCTTAAAAAATCTTTAAAGTAAAAATACTTCAGGAGACATTTTCACCAGCTTTCTTAATGTATTTGCAAATAGGTATTTTTAGTATACATAACTTAGGTAGGAGTCTGTTTTAAAATACGCTAGTATGGGCTCTGTCCAATTACATGTACACTTAATTAGAATCGTAGACATGTTGGTTTGAAGGCACCTCTGGAGGTCATCTACTCTAACTTCCTGCTCCAAGTAGCACTCTTGCCCACACTACAGTGGGTCAGCCACGGCTTGATTACCCAAATCTCAAAAGCCTCCAGGGTGGAGACTCCACAGCCTCAGTGGGCCACCTGCCCCAGTGCTGCTCTAGTGAAAACATCATTCCTGATGTCCAGCTGAATCTCCTCAGGCTGCAGATTGTTGGTCTTGCCCGTTGTTACATCATCTGCCAGGACTGTCATATTTGTAGCTCCTTTTCGTGTACTGTTATGTTGCCACAGCCTGCTCTCCTGCAAACTAAAGAAGCCCAGCTCCCTTAACCTCTGGATGCTGAGCTGTGTGCTGTAGGCTGCTGACCATCCTGGTAACTGGGCTTTTGTTGGAGACGCAAAGCTTGATAGAGTATTCCAGATACAGTGCCAAATAGAAGAGAATAATATCTTCCCTTTTACAATGTAATTACATCTAATTACTTACAGGCTAATTGCATCATGTCATAGTGTTTGAGAAATGTATGAGAAATATGGTAAGATATTTTCTAAAATTATGCTGTTCTTACAAGTTCCACAAAAAATGGGGTATGCTTTCAAGAAGTCTTGCCAACATAAACAGTACTATGTAGAGCTGAGAAATCAATGCATGAATCTGCTTTATTGTAATCATAAAAAAATGACTTTAAGAGGCAAGGCCTATTTTCCTCAAACTTAAGTTGAAGTTCACACTTGATTAAGCTGCAGAAGGAAGGCAACATGGAAGGTGATTGTGGGCTAGTTTCATCTTTGCTTTCTGGCTGTGGACTCACCAAGACGAGCATCAGCAACACGCACATCCCTTGCATTGCTGTTTGCAGGGAGGACAGCACAGGGGAGATCTGTGATATCTCTGTGCATACAGAATGCCTTCCATCTCTTCCAAAAGAGATGTTGCTAGTCTCCACAAAGGTATTGAGGATGATAAGAGGGATTTGCTTCACTACTACTTTTGACATCCATTTTTAGTTATCTAATGAAGTGGTAATATTATTAACAAATTGTATTTTTAAAGCAGAGGTGATTAATTACTCAAAAAATAGTAAATGCAGAACCCATCTTAATTCCATACAGTACACATTGTAATTTTAATGATATTAAGAAAACAGTAGATGCATCCTATCACAAAATTGTCTGTAAGTCATGTATAAGCTTCTATGTATAAATTGTATTTGGGCAGAATCTCTTCTATAACTGCTTCTATCCTCCTTTGTCCAGTTTGACATTTACAACAGCTCTCATTTTAATAAAAAAGTGGAAACGTATTTCCTGCTTTGCTTGCTTTTTCTTTCAATTCAGCTTTAAAGGATATTGGTTTCCTTCAGAAATATATTTTTTGCGAGCAACCAGATCAGAACTGGGTTTTAAATTAAATACAACTTGGCATTAAGAGTCAGGGTCAAATCTGCTTGTAATTACAAAACAGTTTAGGACTCAGTGATCAAAACTATTGAAGTTCTTTATGTTGTGATGACAATCAGGGACCCAAAAAGAGTACTTTTTCATATGATGTAACTTCAGTAACCAAAAAGATGTTCCTATCCCAGAAATCTTGTTCTCTTGGTACAAAATGTGTGATAACAGTGGCATGCAGCCAATGTGGTAGAAAAGCAAGAGCAATTAGTGTTAAAAAAAAAAAAGCTAAACAGATTGACAGGTGCATGAGGATTTGTAAGTGTCCTGTTGGGACAGATTTAAAGGAAGTATTTGAAAGAGTTTATTCTTGTGCATAGACTTTTTCTGCAAAATAATGCATGGAAGTACAAAGATTTTTGTAGGGAAGATGACAAATGGGCATAAAAAGCTGCTGCTGTTGACAGGGAGGAGATAAGACTGGTTTAATTAGCTGTATATTGAATTATTTTGGGAGTTACAAACTGTAATGGCACTAAAGGGGGGAAGGGGGAAACTGTTTTATACAGTGAATAAGGTAACATGAACTTGGAGAACAAGTCTTATGAGGAGTGGCTGAGGGACCTGGGGTTGTTTAGTCTGGAGAAGAGGAGGCTGAGGGGAGACCTAATTACCCTCTACAACTACCTGGAAGGAGGTTGTAGTGAGGTGGGTGTTGGTCTCTTCTCCTAAGTAACAAGTGATAGGATGAGAGGAAATGGCCTCAAGTTGTGCCAGGGAAGGTTTAGATTGGATATTAGGAAAAATTTCTTTACTGAGAGTGGTCAAGCATTGGAACAGGCTGCCCAGAGAGGTGGTGGAGTCACCATCGCTGGAGGTATTCAAAAAATGTGCAGACGTGGCACTTTGGGACATGGTATAGTAGGCATGGTGGTGTTGGGTTGACAGTTGGACTGGACGATCTTAGAGGTTTTTTCCAACCTTAACGGTTCTATGATTCTATGAGTAACAGTGAGAACAGAAGCTAGGCAGAATAATAAAAAAATAACTAAACAAAAACATTCTTGATGAGAGGAGGGTGGAAGGAGAAATTATACTTTAGACTTTTCTTTTTCACCCTCTGGTTTCAGAGCAAGAAGCAAAAATTTCCCATTTTTACAGGGAAAAATCTCCCCCCTATGCAAAGAAAACATTATTTTCTAGAAGATAAAAAATGGATTTTTTTACATTACTGAAAATTTATTTATCTGACTATGTGACAGAATACTCCAATCGCTCTCATGTCCTACAAAATTCAGTGTGACATAACATCTTACATATGGAAAGAAGTAACTGAATGGCTAAGCAGAATTAAGAGTTGGTTTAAGCAGAAGAGAAGACTGAGTTTAGATTCATATTGAGTAAAACAAGCTGTAGGATAAAGAAAGACTAGAAAGATGAAGACATAAGGGTTGGAGAAGGAAAGAGGAAGGGATAAGCTAAGGTTGAATTTCTGGATCAGGTGGATGTGTCAAGAAAGAAAACCAACTATCTCAGTTTCACTGACAGACTGAAAAGGTGAGAAGGGGATGGAATAAAACCTGGCTGCGAGGCATGACTGATGGCCTATTTCATTTAGAGTGCTGGCTGGTTTTTTGCTTTTGTTTAATTTTTTATCTCATTCCTTTAATTAGAAGGACTTCTTTGGGCAGGACTTCGGTGGGGATGGAAGGCTGCTCCTGTTGGGGCAGGTGAACAGGGGTCTGCCCAGAGGGAGGGTGGCAGCAAGAGGCAGGGAGCCTGCAGAGCCTGCAGCAAGAGCATCGAGGAGGCTGTGGGGAGGAGCAGGGACCAGAAAACCAGTGACAGAAATGGCTGAAAAAATTTCCTAGAGACAGGGGAGGCTGGGCACAGTTTGCTGCAACTCAGAAAGCCACCGAGCTGGCTCAGACCAGACTGTGAAGCAAGGACCTGCCTACATTTGCTGTTGTGAGAAAAATAAAATTGAAGCAGACCCAGAAGCTGCCTCCCTCAACTGTCTTGATGGTTTCCAAAGATTGAGGGCATCTGTGCCAGGCTATTATTTCTTTCCAGAACGTAACTCTACAATCAATATGTTGTATTAACACTTCCAGTGCTAGTTATGAAAATAAAATCATTTAAATATGTAATCAGAAAATCGTGTCTATCATCCCTTTCTCTGCTGTATAAAATAACTCATTTTTTGAATGCTTGATGTAGATTCTACCTGGACTGCAGCAGTCCCTGTAGCTTTCAGGCTAATCTTCCCCTTCCCCTGCTCCAAAAGACAGACAATGCAGCCCAGTTTGTTAAATTTGAATACACCAACCAAACAATTAATATGGAAAAAAATATCTGCAGATTCAAAGTACTAATGCTTCCAGTGCAACAGCAGCTACTGATATTAAAAATGTTTTCTTTGTGTGGTTTTTTTTTTTTTTTGATACTGCTTTCTCAATTTATTCCTTTAAATCCCCATTTAACAAAAAGCCTTCTGTTTTTTGATTGATTGTTTTCGGTGGCCACTAAAAGTGCTGATTTCTAGCTCTATCTGCTGGTGAAAACATGTGACTGAAAAAAGGATGACTGAAACCAGTCTTCAGATAATTTTTCCAGATTACATTTTTTTGGAAGAAACAGAATCTCCATAGGAAGCTCAAGATGTGAAGTTCTTTTGAAATAATGGTCACAGTACCGGTTTTGTGGCTCTTTTTGAGATAAGGCACAACACCAATGCTTTCTCCACCTCCTCAAATGTCCTGGTAGAGTTCGTAATGCCGTAAGTGGGGGTAACACAGCTTTTCGATTTAAGAGGCTACTCACATCTTTTAGCAAAGACTCTTGTTACAGTAATGCACTCACAGGCTGCATGTTAGCTAACGAGTGTGTTTGCTTCAAGCTCTGAAGCACTGGCACCACAATTGCACAGATGTGGTAGCCTGGTAAGGTGCTTGGAGCCCTTTGCTCAGCTCTCCTTCCACCAGAAACCAGAGCACAAAAGGACTGAGGGGACAGTGCGCCCTGGGTCCCATCCCAACCTAAAATGACATGGGTTGGATGGCAATGGATGCATCTTACAAAATCATTTACTGCTCTTTCAGTGCTTCTTCATAGAAAAATGTTTTAATACACATATTCAATCGCCCTAACTTTGGCCATCTAAAATTTTTCTGTTAACAAGATTGAAGGGGGAAGGGAGGAAAGATTGTGCCTAAAAAGTTTTAATTGCAGTCTAATAAGATTTTACTGTTTTCCGGAACTCTTAGTATATTGTCACCTTCCAGTTGGAAATGTACCAAAGCCAATCTCAAGCTACATTTTCCTTGCAATATATCCTGGCCACTACCTAATAAAGGTTAGTGGCCTGAGCGGGTCTTTGGGTTGACCCTATGGCTCAGTTCTTATCAAGCTGCTGGTGTGAGGGACAGAGGAACCTCATTTACCAAGGCAGACGTGGTTTGGTTTTTGTTGCTGTTGTTTTGGTTTGGTTTTTTTGTGTTGGTCTTTTTTTTCCCACATCAAAGCAAGTGTTTATTTGTAAATGTTTATCATCTAGGATAATGTGATGTTTATCTTCTAGGAGTGCAAAACACTGCTACGCTGCATGTTGTTTTCCTCCTTATCATTTCAGCATATTTTTGAAAGTATATGAATATACATATCATGTAAATTAGGGTTTATAAATCAATAAATAATAGTATTTGCATTACTGCAGATGCAAATTTTGAGGTCAAGTTACAACCATTTAAAATAGTTTTATAAGCATCTCTCTTTACCTTGACAAAAATAACTCATTTCTGGAAGCAATGACTGTCATGCAAGCCACTCAACTATTTTAGATAACTTGTTTTTGCTTTGTGATGCTATTTGCCATATCCAATGTGGTTAATCTGTGCAAATGCAGCACGAAAACAATTTGCTTGCTGGTAATCCTATTGTTCAGAAGGCCAGCCCTTGGATGACATCTTTGTAACTCTGCCTGTACAGTGTCTGGATTAAATAGCGATTCCCTTACTAGCAGAAGCAAACATGAAGTGTATGTTACACGGGAAATGAATTCAACTTGCATGAACTTCTTACTCCTTGGGGTGGAGCTGTGAAACAAAGAAGAAAAAGTAATTGTACAAATAAAGATCTGGACATCAGTTTCAGAGTTAAGAAATTAACATCTGTCAGAATGCATGGAGGGAGAAGCATGAGTGGGGTGATAGTCCAATATCAGTACTAGAGGCATATCCAGGCCTACGACTTTAATAGTGACACATGTCTACTGTATATAGAAACATTTATGACCTCATGCTGTAATGTAGGTTGTCCTTTATAAAGGACCTGGATACATTAGGCAAAGGCTTGAAGTGATTCGCTTGAAAATATCATTTGGAGATCAACCCTGCAGAAATATTCTAGCAGCAGTGTCTTTGGAAGAAGAAATCAAAACAAATTGATAGCCTGGGGGAAGCAGAAGCTTTAAAATAAGATCATACAATCTTCAGATGGAATCAACAGTGTAATAACTTTTACAGAAACATGGGTAAATTTGTAACTACTGACTCACTGATTTTTCACTTCATATTAAATTATTCCTAACTGAAAATTGTTAAAAAGCTAGCAGTCACACAGGCAAGGGATGCAGTGTTAGGTGCTTCTCTTTAGAATGCTTTAAAGCAACAGTTTACAAAGAAAACAATTATGGTTTTTACCTTCTGTATGCCTTTGGCTGATTCACCTAGCTTTGAAGGGCATTTTGCATTTTTTCCTAGTGCCCTGGCGGTGCCAACGACATTAGTTTAGTTGTTTGAGGCCTCAGGAGGGTTAGGTATGAACACAGATGACACTGTAGGGTTTGGCTGAGGAAGTTCTTGATTGTAACCCAATAGCATCATGAACAACAGAAGATGTCAAGTGGTATTACAGTTAATGGGCCTCAGTTTTCTTGTCACAAGCTGGAACATACCTAATCCTCTGTGTAGCACAGCTTCCACCATGACAAGGCAGAAAAAACTGTCAGGACTACCAAAAACCCGGGCTTTGGGTTTGTTTGGTTTTTGGTTTTGTTGTTTTTTTTTCCCCCCCTCCTCCAGATGGAGAGGGATAGGTAAGTGGGAGCTTATCAGAATAACAAAGCCTGTAGAAAGAATTAGTAGACTAGAGAAAAACACCAGCAGAAGGCAAAGGCATCCTTCCAGTACAGCTCATGCCACACCGTGCATGGACTATCTTGTTTATAGCAAATGAAGCTTTGAAACCAGCAGCAGCTGAAAATGTGATTGCAAGCATCAAGCCAGTGGTAGCAAATCAAATATTACTATGCAGAGATAGCCAGATTCCTGGGCCTTCCAATATTCTTGCTGACCAAGAACGCAACTAGCATCTATAAGCAGAGGTAAAACGCGAAGGGCACAAGAAGATGCACACGCAAGACTGGTTTCTAGCAACAAAGAACAAGTGACAGATTCAAATGTACAGGTGACTGGTTCAGCAGCTACCTAGCAATATGGGTTGAGACAAGCTGACCAAGATAAGGCGATAAAATCATTCCAGACAACTTACCAAGAGAGATACAGCCTGAAAACTATTAAAAAAGTAATGAAATAAAATCCTACGAAGTGCTGAATAAAGCAAACTGTAAACCTTTTATTTATAACTGAAAAAATTTCATTGTATTCCAGTAAAAGCAATGTGAGAAACAATGAGTATGTCCTTTATGAAAGCAATTAATGTAAAGGACAGCAGCCTACTAGAATAAAATAATGCTTTGCTGTTCATTAGCCTGAATGTTTTATGCAACTGTTATTTACAGAATTTTGTTATATCTAACTATGAATAAAAAGGGAATTAATAAAGAGATTGGCAATAGAAGCAGCAAAGAGTATGCAGCATCATCTAATTTTATGAGCTTCAAATAGGTACTTGAACTGAAAAGGATTCCTCTGAAAATTTTACTTTCAGCATGTTGCCAGAAGTAAGCCAGATTTTACTACTGTAATTCCTTATTGCATGTGGCCAGAGGCACTGGCCAGCACTTAATGACAGAGACAAGAGATTTATAGCCAAGACATAAATACAGTGAGTAGCAGCAAGGTTATATATAATGGAAGTGCAAGTCATGTACCTCTACAACCATAATTTTGAAAGAATAAACACTAAACTGTTGTCCTTAGAGAGCGACTTGAAATATTCCTATGGCCTGGTTATGAGGATAGTTTACTTACTAAAAGACTTGAGCCTCAGCAAAAATGATGCAAGAAAAATAAAAATCAAAGCACGGAAGTATCTTGAAGGCAATCATGAAATGCAGAACATCACCCAGAATAAAAATCATGGGTGAATTGTAAAGTGGTCTAAAAACCTCTACAGACTTTACATTCAACTAATATCACTTTTTTTTTTTTTTTTTTTTCTTTCTCTCCTTGTAGGGAGAGAATCAGCACAGGAGCTCCCCCAGTAAGCAGCTAATAGGGGCACGACTAGCTTGTTGCTGGTGTATCTTGAACATGAGCTTTTGTGGCTCTTAAATTCTTGAAGCTCACAACTTTCAGGTGGCCCAAGTGCAACTTTGGTGTTGAAGCAAAGCCACCCACCTGCAAGCTGGCACAGATCCTGCTGGGTACAGGGGATCCTAACTGCTGCAGGCAAGTGGCCAGCAGGGCTATCCAAGCTCCTGCTCCATGGCCCACCCCAGTTCAGACCACTGCTACTTTGCAGTGAAATGGGAAGTTGTTCACAGGCAGGAAACATCAGTTACTTCCAAGAGCTTGAATTAACTCTTTACACCCTGCTTCCTCCTTGAAAGCAAGGACAGATAGCAGGTGATTCCTCCTCACACAAAGCCAGCCCAAATCTCTGCAATGCTGATACCCAAGCAGCAGCAGCAGCAGGGCTGGCTGCTCCAGGTACTTCTCCACCCCTCAGCCAGGGCTTCATCAGAGGGAAGACATCTGTAGAGCTTTCCCACTTGTCAGGCTCTACATTAACTGAATTCAACCTGAGTTTGTAAATAGTTTACTATTTTTCTTTAAAAATAAAACAAAAAAAAAAACCTTCCACAAAACAAACAGATATCTTTCCTAGCCTTAGTCACAGTTGAACAGCTGTGAAGAAGTGTTTCTGCTAATGCAGCGCCAGTCATGGCAGAGAAACACAACTTTTCACAGGTGGCTCTCATTTTCTGGGTTGCTGACTCGAGACCTCAGCATTTGATTTGCAGAAGCACTGAGTACTTGCAGCTGCAGCTGAAGTTAATAGTAGCTGGGCTTTGAATGTGGAAGAGTACTATGAAGCAAGTCCTCTGAAAAAGCAGTTTTCAGCACTTTCAGACTGAGCACCCAAAATTAGTAGTAAGTGTGTGGTGGGTTTTTTTTTTAACCTTTCTCTCTGGCTCTTGTTTTAATGTTAAAGATGATATAATTTGTTCTTACTGCAGGTATGTTGTGAAAACAAATTTATTAAAGTATATAAAACATGTAGATATTGTAAAAATGAACTGATATAGGAATCACAGAAGAAATGAATTGTTTTCAGTATGAACTCATTTTGAGCTCACAGAAAGAGAATTGAAGTAGAATGCAGTAGAGCTGTGTGCTGAATCAAGTAGGGCAGGATAAAGAGCAACTACCATTTTCTCTTACTTCCATCTTGTTCTCAGAATCATATGAAACGGTGTAAATGTATACTGGAAACTGTAAGGTCAGGCACGGTCTCTCTACGTGGTGAAACTCACTTCACTTGAATTACTACTACCTTATTGTGATGTAAATGAGAAGGAAAAGATCTTGAAGGAAAGAACTCCTTCACCCCAGTGTAAAGAGAGGTCCTGTACTGTCATGGACCATAACGTGGCTTATAAATTCACACAGAATATTATGAGCAATTAGTTCTGATGCAAGGGACCTGGTGTAGTGCCAGGTGAGCATCGCAGTCAAAGCCTTAGCTTCAGAATTTGGTGGTAGCTTATAAATAACAGTACTGTAGGTATATAAAACATGGCATATTGGTTATCCCTAGATTTTGTGGTTACTGATGTTTTTGATCTATTATCAGGATAGTGTAGGGACAGAGATGCATGAAAGAATCATTGATAAGGCAGTCTAATAAGGTCACCTCCTGTGATAGAAGGAGAAACCAACTGTGTGCCTGAACTGCTGGCACAGTTATTTGTTAAAATGTTAGAGGGGAAAGAGTGATCTGTCAAAGGATAAGGAATCCTTAAAGTTTTGTGCTTTCTTTTGCATGGCTGTGGCTGATGTAAGAAATGTAAGATTCTGATTAGTATCCGTGTATCTAGTGGCAGTCAGCCTGTTTACGATTGTTTGTGCTTAGGGTTTTATGGCAGTTTTGCACTGCAATTCGTTTAGAAGTTGGAAGGTGAGTTTTGATGCATCTGCTTGCACTGATTTAAGATTTCCCCTGGCTGTTGGAAATTACCATCTTCATTACAGTAAGAAGAATGAGGCAAGTATCTGTGGTTCAGCCTCGCCACTTCTTAACCCATCTCAGACTGAAGTGCTGATGAGAGGGGGTTTCTGGTAAGAAGCAGACTGTGAACAGAAAGAGCTGAAGTGCAAGCTCTTGTCTTGCTCTCTCAGCTCTTTGCTAAGGGTCAGCTGGGGCAGAGCAACCATGTTTGGTGCTCATACTAGTACCCAAGTGTCAGACTCCAACACTAACTTTTAAAGCTCTTGCCTACTCTCCCTTCCCTGCTCAAAGTTTTATTACGGTTGTGTTATTAGATTGCAGATTGGTGCAGTGGCTTTTTTTATGTCCATACATTATCAATACAAAAGTCGTTGTGGGTTTAGTGCTCCTATGGAACTGAGCATAGATACCTGATAAAACATGATGTCTAGAGAATGCTTTCTAAAGCTGAACTATTATTCATGCTACTGACTAAACAGTTTTAACATTGAACGTTAGCAGGATTTTGCAATCTAAGAAGTCAAACTTGATGTTATCTAGTACATAACAGATAAAACAAAAAAGTGTGAAAGCACGCATAGATACTTTTAAACCAGTGAAGAAAACCATTTCCAACATTGGCAGTATGTCCCTGAAGAGATAATCAGCTTTTTTAATTGGCAGCAAACTGAGTATACTTTAGCAGTTTTCTGCAGAAGAGGCCACCGTAAACCCTGGATAACCATTCTGAGTCCTCCCACCACAAAGTATCTCAAAACCAGGATTTTGTTTCCCTGAATTTCAGCTTTGAAACGATTCCAAGCATCACCCCATGCAGCAGGATGACAATACCTGAAAACTGGGACAGCATAGTCACAAGAAAGATCGCATGCTTTCAGTAAAGTGCAAGTGAAGGAGACTTTCTAACTCCTAGTAATAATACTACCTCAGATGGGAGAAGAAATTCTGCCAGCTTTTCTTATTACTTTGCTAAGCTATATTCTCTGAAATAAGTCACGATCAATTCATCTGGTTTGACCCAATTCAAAGTAAAGTAGAGGTTCATCTGCCCTGATCTGATCAGAAGCTACACAGCTCTCTGGTAGCTACAATGGTTGTGGAAAGGAAACTACATAAAATGATTAACAAAAAAAAAAATATTGTATTACATCTACTGCTTTGCTCAGAAATGTGTATAACATTACGCCAGCATATGGCTTTTTTACGTGCTGGCTTTTTTAATATAAAGAGTCCTTGTTGCACCTCTTCCTGTAAAATTTCTTCAAATCCTGGCTGCTCTCATTCCTGTTGTTTCTGCTTTTTGTTGATGTTTGTCCCTGAGAGACTTTCATACTGGCCAAATCTGTCAAGGTTTGAAGGTCAGTCACTGGTAAACTGAGCCTCATGGTTCTCACTGGTTTGTGGTCCTGGCCAGCACTCAAAGCACTTACTGGGGTCCTGTAGCGTTGCGTCAGTGTTTCTCTATGTCTGCCTGTAGAGCTGTTGGCAGACAGCTGGGATTCAGTGGAGAAGGGAGCTTTTTAATAGCCTGTCACATCTTTGCAGATCTTAAATGTTTTCCTTCACCTTTTTGTTACTGTTGGGTTCATAAGCTAATTTGCTGTGGGCTATAAACTGTGGATGGTGAAACAAGGTGTAGTACAATACTGCTGCCTGCTCCTTTGGTTGGTGCTATAGTTCTGCTATTCGTTGTCTCTTATCCCAATTTGCCTGGGTAATAATTTCTTGAAAGCTGCATATGCTTTGCCATTAAATTGGCTGTGGTGTGGGAAAAATGTGAGATGTTCAAGTTACGCTGGTGATGTAAACTCTGCAAATCCTTGACAGGCAAATTGGAGAGAAGAGAGCTGGAAGGGACTTTGAGAGGCTGTGTTTTCCATATACCTGTCCCAATATAAATGGATCAATTGTAACTGTCACTTCTCATAAGTGTTTGTCTAACCTATTCTTAAAAACCTCCTATGATGGAGATTCAAATCCTCTTCCAGTCATATGTTCTAGCTTTCAGTGTTGGGCACAGGAAACTTTCTACCTTACATCTGTGGTGCAAGCCCATACTTTACTGCCAGCAGACATGGAGGAGAAAATGATACTCGTAGTCCTTTTATTTACCACTTATATACTTGAAGACTCTGATGAACGATTACCAGTTTTCACTTTCCAGGGCAAACTGTCACAACTCCTTTCACCTTTCCTTACAGCCTACACTTTTCAGTCTTCTGCTCGGTCCCATTGCTCACCCAGCAGCCAACTGTGGAGAGTCTGGGTATTTCTTTAGTTTTAGCAGCCACAACTGGACATGCTGGTAAAGACCTTGCTAGTGCCACACAGAGCAAAAGGGCTGCTCTGGTTGTCTTATGGACAATTCTTTTCCTCATCTATTACGGTATGGTGCCTGCTTTTTTTATTAAGTATACAATATATCATCAGCTGAAGAGAGATCAGCACCTGCCCCTTTTTTTTTTTCCTGGCATAGTAATTTATCCTCCCTCTATAGATCTGAAAATGTAAAATTTGCAGTTATTCTTACTGAATTAAAATAGAGGCCCGTGATTTTAATGGGAGCCCCTAGAAGGTTAGCCAAACTAAGCTACTCGGTGAGGAGGACTACTTCTTTTTACA
>VYZW01044409.1:9989-49197 GCA_013401315.1 Balaeniceps rex | reverse complement strand
AATATATATCAAGCTGAGAATATACACTGACTGGGGATTAAGTAGATAATCTCATGAGGTCCTTTAGTCCTGCAGTTCTAAACTAGGTTATGTATGTTCTAGAATATTATTTCTCTGTGTTAAAATTTTAAATTTATATATTTAAACATTTTTATCGATTATAAAATCAACTGAATATAAAATTTATTAAAATTCAGTATTCTGTCATAAACTAGAAATTAAGAAATATGGGGATTGGATGAAATTGGTGGGGTTTATTTCGTTATCAATTTGTTCAAATAGCAATGGTGATTACTTAATCATCTTTGTTGATTTCCTGCGAGAGATAAAAAGTAAATGTCTTCCTGGCACATGTGGCCTTCACATAGCATTAAGATGTGATTTCCTTCTAGTAGCTGGCCTGTAGACCTAGTAAATTTTTGTTTGACCCGATGAAGGTAAGTTGCAAAAGTGAGTAGACATAAGCTTTATAGAGATGTAGCCTGGAATGCCAACCTGATAAAATCTAACCAGATTCTTAGACTAGTTAGAAATGTGTAGAGAAAAGACCTGTATGTATACTTTTTTTTCCACTTTTGTATATGGAAGAACAGCTTTCCCTTGAGGCACAGAAGGAAAAAATGCAATATGTAGCGTGACTGATAAATAATTACTTTCTTCTCAGCCTTGTCTTTATGTGGGTTGTGGTCAAGCAGTAAGACTCAGGTAGCTGCTGTCCTCTGTAGAAGATCTACAATTGCCTCAATGCTGCTGGTACCCCAAAGTGGCTGATTACTGTCACATCTGGTCTCAGTCAAGAACCAGTGACAAACTACATTAGTCTGCTAAAATATTTGTATTGCATTTTTTTTTTATTTACAGTGATTATAAACTGTAAGATTCAATGAAAGATGTGTTCCTTGCTGCTGCATAAAACCAAATAGCCTCCAAAAGGGAAGGCAAGAATTTAGACCTTCGTCGCAGCAAGGAGTTGCTTAAGTAACTGGTCCAGCGCAGGGGATAGCGTTTAGTGTAGTAAAGAAATACTTGCGTGTCTATTGGAAGGGAAGATCTCTAAGAGACCGGCCAGACTGTCTCCCACGTCAGGCAGGAATAGGAGTGTTGAGGTGAAAGATGAAACTCTTACGTAATGGCTCAAAGGAGAGCTAGACCATAGGAGCTTGCAGATGGCATGAGGGAAGGCTATATGCCCTATGATCTGAAATTCTGATTACCACTCTGTTAGGAGGGATGAGTAAATCAACAAATCAACAGAAAGAAGTTTTTAAAAGAATATGAAGCTTCTTTTTTGTTGTTTTTGCGGGGTTTTTTGTTTGTTCCTCCAGACATCTCCGTCTCCCTTGTTATTTGGCATTGAGCAATGGGCTGCCTTGGTTCTAACTGTAGCTTTATAATTTTTCCAAATATAAAATACATATATATTCCAAATGTAAAAAGCAAACCTTTTTTCTTCTAAACAATTTACATTTCTTTCAGATGTGTGAGATCCGATTATAGAAACATATACATGCTGCTCTGTACTGAGATTTTGGAAAAATCTGACCACTTCTGTTCCTCTATCTTCCGATTTCTTTAATCTAAATATTTTTAAGAATCAGTTCTGAGCATGCTCTCTTACTTCATTTTTACATAATTGGAGCATACTTATCGTTATTTAGAGATTTGGGTTCCTTAAAATAAGTTGTTAAGCAACTTTAAAGCCTACATTCTCAAAATTTCATGAGAGAACTAGACATGTGAATCACTTTGACATTTTTGAAAATATTGCTTCAATCCTCTCTTTCATCTTGTAACTTTAAAGGATTAAAGGCTTGACTGTCTTTTTAAGTCACAAGCCTGCATTATCACTGAAAGTAATGGCACTGTATTTCAATACGCATAGAGTTCTCTCTCCTTAGAAGACTTCTGAAAGCATGCTTGTGAGCTAGATAGATGTAAAGATCGTCCTGAGAATCAGGATGTCTGTGGAGACATGGGCAGCTCCAGGAATGCTGGTTTGGGGAGTTACACTGTAATTAAAAAGCCATTTTTATTTCTTTTTTTTTTTTTTNNNTCAACCAACTGTTGCAACTATCTCAACAGATCCTGCTCTTGGGTGTAGTGGCAGATAAACAGAGAAACTCTAACTCTGGGAAGAATGGAAGGGAAGAGATAGGTTTGGGGCTTGCTTGGTCTGAGGTACCACAATAAATACACTCTGATAAAAAACAACAGAAAAAACTGTTGATAGGCTAAAAGCACTCATTTTAGCTATCAGAATAAGGTGACAACAAATGTGTGTGTATCAGGAGACAAAGAACACTCAAATATAATTTGATTTCCTCCCCCTGCCCCTAGCTGCTTAGCATATGTACTTAAGTGCCAAAGCAGTATTAATATTTATGTACCTCTCACTAGTTCCTAATGTTGTATGTGATATTACTGAACCATTCTTTCTCATACCCACCCTTTGCTTTCCCAGAATTAGTTGTGGTGTTGATGGATGTCTTTTGTATCCAAAAACATCTTTAGTTACTAAATGAGGCAGGGATCTGCTAAAGAAAAACATTCATCCAGCCATTTCATTGGCAACAGCTATTCTCAAGCACCCTGCTGCAAGGCCTTCCAGTGCAGCATATCTCGCTTTCCATAAACTTCGTGTTACCTGGGCTGGCTCACATACAGTGTCCTTGACTTTTACAGTTGCTGGGGTTACCTCTCCTTTCTTAAAGATAGCTCCTCAGGTATTCCTTCCTTTTACTGGTCTGTTGTTGCCTCCATTCGCTGACCTCTGTGCTTGTCCCATCCTGCTCAGCTCACTGATGCTCTGCACCTCACCAAACTTCCAAAATGTAGCATCAGTCCTCCCATACACTGCTTCTCCACAGACAGCCTTCCAGATATAGCTTTGACTTACAGTAAAACAAATCTGGAGAGAAAGCATTTAGCTGCCTTGATTTAGTCTATATCCCAAGGAATTTTTGTAAAACAAATCATTTCTCCTCTCTACATCGGTAGACAAGTTTTATTGAAGAGTGATAAATTTTTATATTTCCAGTGACAGGTAGAATTTCAAATCACAAACTAAATCCCATCACAAATGCTTCAATTTCAAATCCTCATACTGCTTCTACTGCACTGAGGGAGTCTTAAGCTTATGTGTTGTCTGCTACAGCTCCATACAGTACATAAGGGAGCCCAGAAAAGCTCCATATTACTTTCTACCCACACAGAGGAGTGAGCCAAACAAACAGATAAAGAGGAATTGGGTATAGCTCAGCGTACTCTGAAAGAATGGACAACTTTGGACACAGAGTTGTTGGACAGTAGAGCAGTATGTTCTGATGTGCATTTCTACTTCTGTGTAAGCAACTTCAAGGACTGAAAGAAATCAGTTATACAATGCCTGATCATGTAGATTTGATAGCAGAATTAAGAAAGCAGCCAGGGATTTCCCCAGAACCTATATGGCATGAGGGATGCTTCAGAGTTGTATACAGGGTTGTTTTGGTGCAGACGCAAGCGAGGAGCTGTTAGACTGAAAAGAACGTGTAATTCGAGCCTGGAACTTCACACAGCAATCACTTATCCATGCCCATAAATTCTGGTTAAACTAGGTTGCATTTCTTATGAAATCATCTACTGATAATGTTGGAGAATCTGTCATATCCCTAAATTATTTGAATAGGCACTTATTAATTTTGCTTTAAATTCCCCCCCTCCCCTTCTTTTTACTTCTGTGTGTAACATGCAGCCATTAGATTTCATTTAAACTCTGGCTGGTAGATTGGTCTCTAAAAATAAATCTTTTCTTCCATATGGACATTTACAAATTGTGACAAAATGCTTCTTGATTTCACTGTTGATAAAATAAATGGAAGGATATCTTTAAACTTATTACACGTGACCACCTACTGTGGTGTGTATAGGCTACATTCACTTAATAAGTTTGTAGGTTGGATTAGTGAGGATGGTCATAATTACAGTATCCTGTCCACAAAAAGGATGATAAATGTCCCTGCTTCCAGCTTGTATGGAGTACCCTGGGGAAAAAAGTAATCAATCAAAAATGTAGGATAGATAAAGTTACAGCAGGACTGATCTTAAGGAGAGTTTCTGTTTTGGAAGTCTTTGGAGGAAAAGCTATAACATCTTATGGAGACTCATTTTCTTCTTTCTGATCTCTGCCTACTTAGGAAAGAGATGCTCTTTCAGGAGCCTACAGAGACTAAAATCTCACACTGACCAAAACCTGCTAATGTCTTGCAGCTATTTTCCTACTACTATCTTTTTTTGAATGCTGCATTCTTATGAGGCTGGTAAGGAAACACAAAACACCCAGTGTCCTGTGTCTGCCACCAGTGGATTCTCTATCTGAATGAAAACACCACTCCAAAAAAAAAAAAAAGGATACGGAACTAGCAAATCTTGGCAGAAAAGTTGCAACCCATATATTTTAATATTTTTATTTTCAATCTCAGTTATCTTTTCTCTATAGCTTGTATTGACTTTTCTTGAAGCTAGATAGTTCTGGCTATCAACTGATTTCAGGCTGTCTCACTGATTTGAAAGTCTAATAAATTTTAAACTTAAAAAAAATCAGTTATATTTTGAAGTTAGGATCTGAAATCAACTAACAGCAATTTACTTATGTTCTTAATTCCGAGTGTTGAACTACCACAGCTAATTGTATTCATGCTTTGTGTACAATATCAGTGGAATATTGGGTGTGAAAATTGGGTATAATGACGATGGACGTAGCAACTTGAAGGATTTGGGGATCACTTGATGGCTGAACAAACATCTGTTATTCATGAGCATATGAAAATATCAAGTGGTAGTAGGAACATTTTATAGCTATTCTTAATTGAACATTAAGACCTTTACTCCACGAGTATACTTGGTTCTGTTTTATCCATTCNGAAAAAAAAAAAAAAAAAAAAAAATCAATAAGAATGATGTGGTATTTGGAAAAATAACTTTAACATGAGAGAAAAAGAAAGTCTATTTATTTTATTAGAGAGTTGCTTAAGAAGTGATCTGATCACAGCCTGGGGCAGGATTGTGTTGGAGACTGCTGTGTAGGGTAGAATTGGCTGTAAAAAAGCAGGTAAGAAACTCCTGCTGCCCAAAATGCCAGTTGCCCCCTCTGTGACTGTCTTTAACTTACAGGCAGGTCTTGATTTGGTAGGAAACTCCCAACTTTAACAAAATCCTATAAGAAAATTATTTCATGCTGTTGTTTTGATAGGAGTCAGAGGATTTATAGGCTACAGACAGCATAAGCACGTAACAGGCATGTAACATTAAACAGTACATTTCCACCCACTGAAAGATAAAAACAGAATTACAAGTGATTACTGAAATTAAGAAGCATCCTCCGAGATGTCTGTCATCTTAATTGAAGTGCCATTGTGAAGAAGTTGGCTTTTTACAATAATGTAATCTTTTAATACATGGAGAGTGTATGTTCATGTAACAATGTCACAAATTCGGCTTAATGATTAGGAAAACAGAAACTTCCTAAAGTTCTGGTAAGGAACAAAAAACCAAAAACCTGCAAGAACAGCAACCTAAAACTCAACCTCTAGCAAATAAGTTATGCGTAATAGAATATCCAGTTGTCATTGTTGTCTGGAAAACGCTGCAGAAACTTAATTTGATGCTTAATTAATAGATCTTTCTGGTTGTATTCAGTCATCTCGGCCTACTGCAGAGCAAAAAAAATGGTTTTATTTGTTAGCCACAGAGAAACAGTACAGCTTCAAGAGCGGTCACTGAATTTCCACCTCCTGTATCGTGAAAAGAATTATTTATAAATTTCTGATCAACTGTACGTGAATAAACACAGAGATGGCATCAAATACCAATGGACAAGACCTTTCATGGTGATTGCTGGTTCCTAATTCAGAAAAAAAAATGGAATTGAAATTATTATTCCACACTGAATTTTCAAGGCTGGGTCCCTGCCTTGAAATGCTGTATCAGTAAAAACTGAACAGATACCTTGTATCCCAAATGACATCAGAGTAGGGGTCCAGAGTTCCCTGTTTATGTGGGCAAAGTTTTTCTTTGTAATATCTACTATTAAAATTATTTGATTGAAGATAGGGTGTGCTTGAGTAAGCTCTGTCCCCGGTGTGTAGAAGATGGTATCCTTGGGGCAGTAAAGCACATTTGCGACAGAAGATCTCAGAAGTAAAACTTGGAAGCTTGTGGAGCCAGTAAGGGTCTACGTTTTGAATGAATGTGTGGGAATGGAAATGAATCAATTTGGGAGAAAAAAGTTCTTTTTAAATAACCCAGAAACATAGTTAAAGAATCAAAATCTGAGTGGGAATATATTCTATATAAACCTAGACATATGCTCCCCAAACCTTTTTGTGTGTTTAGGCAAACTGTGTGCTTTTCCCCATTGGAATGAGGTCAGAAGATTTTCAGAAAAATGTCTTCCAAGTAGACTCTTATGAGGTGGGGGAGGAAGGAGGGCAGGCTGCTGCTGCTGTGGTCACGTTTTGTTATTACCTGTAGGTGGTTTGCCCTGTTCCCCACCAGCAGGCGCAGGGATGCGGTGGGGGTCACGGTTTGGGAGCGGTACATGCTTCCTGGCTGCTGCATAGCACCACAGCTGCTACATTTTGGCTTGGGAGTCTGTGCTGGTGGTGTGAGAAACAGAAATGGAAAAATAATGCAGATGGCTTTTATCTACAGCAATGAAAACATCTTAAGTTTGTCCACTGTTTCCATGGTGACCATGCCATCATGTAGTCTCCCTGGGTAACAGGCAGGAGGAGGAGAATGCTCAGAGTCTTGAAATATATAAACCAGCATATTCTTATGAGAAATTGTTTTGCTCAAAAAGCAAATAGATAAGGGTGTTTTGGAGAACTGCATCTGTGCTTGCGCTTGTACAATCTCACAATGACAGTGGCTCTATTGATGGGACGTCAGCTATTCAGAAAGGCAGGTATGAGAAGTAAGCCCCTGTCGCATCAGGTGGAACTATTCAGAGGCTTGTGACACCTGGATAAAAGGCTAATCAGCACATTACATCCCTTCTGGTTTTGGGTATAGCATACGCATATTCTGAGACCGGGTGACTGTGAGCCACCTGCATTGGAGGCTTCTCTGCATTTGTTGTCAATGTATACTCAAAAGATACCCACCCTTTTCTCATGCGGATAAATTATTCTGTAATAATGTTTAGTTTCATTTTTGTGTTTTTAAAAAAAATAAAGAATAGTGTACCTTCTACTGACAGGACTGGACCTGGGTGGCAGGGGAGAGCTGCTTGTGGGCTGGGTGCTGGCTGCTGCACTCCGAGCTGGGGAGAAGATCCTTCTGCTGGAAGGGCAGGCTGCATACTGCGCTGCTCTCGGGGCAAGGGTGCAGCTGGGGAAACTCCAGGGGTGCCTGGGAGGGGGCCACAGAGGAGCAGTCATGCATGGAGCTTTGCCCACAGGGGCAGGCCAGCACAGGGTGGGCTCAGGGTTTCCCATGTTGGGACCCCAAATTGGCTTCAGTCATATCACCATGTGCCCCTGTTGCCTCAACTCCTTGTCAGTCCCATCTCTTTATCCCTTTCTTCCCGCACTTAGATGCGGGAAGGGTGGGGGGTATGACTGAACCTTACTCCATCAGATTTTCACTTTGTTCTTTTTCTTTTTGACCTCTGTTACCCTCTGCCCTGCCTTGCCCTTGCAGGTGGCAGCTCAGGTGGCCCAGTTCCTGGGCACAAGGCATTCCTATTCAGCTAGGAGAACTAGAAGGACGCTCCATGAATATGTGGAAAGCTGGTTTTCATTTACATGAAATTATATTATACATACATAAATATGCAGTGCATATTTATCATCTGCATCTGCAAGATGCATGTACTGTATCTAATAGATTCTGTACAGAAATGGTAAATTTTGCTTTTAAAAGACAAACTCCCAGGAGACGCTTCACTTGTGCTTCCTACAAAGCTGAGGCACACAAATGGGAACATGGGAATCCACAACTCTAGCAACTCAAACGAGTACTATGGACACAGTGGCCACCGTTGGCTGGGGCTGAAATGGTTTGACCTTCTGTTATTCTGAAAATCTTGTTTATGGGCAAAGAGGATGCATATAAGTAAGCAAATGAGCATATGCTTTATGTAAGTAAAGGCAAGCATTTATTCTTAATAGAATTGAAATATTAACAGTCTAGTTATTATTAGTTGTAGAAAAAGCAAGACTAATAGTGCCCCACCTTGAGTGTGGGGTATATTCCTGGTTGTGTGGCAAGTCAGCTCATCTAGCAGTACTGAAATTCATGTTTTTCAGCCCATCTCTATGCTCCAGAAAGCTGTGTAGAGCTGTTATCATTAACACTTCACCTGTTTTTTAATCTTTATTTCCTGTCAGCTGCAAACTTTATCAACAGATCTTTGTATTTGCTTTCAGGAATGGGTCTGCCTTCTTGATGACCTTAATCAAAGCAGAGAGGTTTGAGATTTGGCAGACTGTTTGTGTCAAAGCATGACTTGATAGATGGTGTAGCCAAGGCATGCTCATTACTCAAAACTGTTCTGTTGGAGGGTTGCATCTGCTTGGCTGTGTCCCAGGTACTTTCTGAGCACAGAAGTTGGTAACTAGGAGTTTCCAAGAAGATGCTTGCGTATATATGATGTCTCACCTCCCTAGCCCAACCAACAGAACATCTGAAAACGCAGAATTAAGGTACCATTTAATATCAAGTCATCAATGCAGAAAGCAACATAGACTGTGACATACCTAAGGACTTGGGGCAAAAGTGGGGATAGTAGAAGAGGTGTGAATAATTCTCGTAGGTGGAAAGGAAGATAGATGGTTGGTTGGTCCCCAGGTATTCTTTTGTGGTGCTTAAATTGCTACCTGTCCTGTCTTAGAGAATTATGGAAAGGAGAAAAGCTCCTTGCTGTGAGTCCACAGCAGGTGAGTGTCTTAATGCTAAAAGACTTGCATTTGTGATGATTGTTTCTAGCTTGTTTTCAGTCTCTCTCTTGGTCCTGTTACTATCACTCCTTTTTGTCTTCTCTTCCTTACTTTAAGTCATCAATCACTCCACAAGATTCATGTCTGCGTGAAAAAGAATAATTGGTACATATGAAGGGTGCCACTTCCAGCCTTCATAGTGGTCACCACTAAAGAGTTTATGAGAAAAGAACACAGATGTTATGCTCTGGAGTAAACATACTGCCTGGTATCTGTAATCAGTAAATCTCAGGCAGAGCTCAGTCTGTGTTTATCTTGCATATTTTTATTGTGATGTTCATCAGTTTGATAATCTGTCACTGCATGGTCCTGACTCCTTGTTGCTCAATCTCAGTTGATATGGATGTTTTCAAGGAGATCTGGATTTTGGAGAACTTTGGAGCACTTTGGGAATTAAAACTCTAAGTGTAGGAGGAAGAAGGGGAGGAAATACTTTGTGACTCCCTGTCCCACAGTCTTTACAAATACATTAAATTGGCATGCTGCTTCTAAATAACTATTACTCTGTCAGGTTATGATAGCGTTTAAGATGAAGTTTTCATCATCCTTTAACTTTGTTTGCTTTAAGTAGGCTTTGACAACAGAGCTAAGCTAAGAAACTGCTGCCTTTCAATTTTATTTTCCAGAAAATCATGAGTTAAGTGTTAAGATGTGAAAAACTCTGAGTTTATTCAGTGTTGTGGTTTGACTGGTGCAGAATGGCCAGGCTACTTTGGGGCTAGTGTAAAGGGTTGTTTGTTTACTATCTGTAAAGTTATGAGAGGAAGGGTAGTAATACAACTGCAAGGAATTTCACACTGGGTCACAATGATCACCACTTGTTTTAGATGGGATGTTGGCTTTGTAGATTCTTACCTTGTGCTGATTCACAGCAAGGAAACTTCTTGGAAAGTTTCATGGAGACTTCTCAGCTTCCCACCATGATTATTTTCCCTCTTTATAATTCTCTTTTAAGAGATTCCACAGAGTCAATTGAGAGAGAAGTTGATTTCACCTTCCACACTCACAGGTGTGTCTGCTTGGAAGTGCAAAGCTGTGATTTTACTATTTTATCATTTTATAAAGCCAGATAGTACAGTCCAGGATTTTGATGCTAGTAAGCTAGTCATAGTGCAAATAATGGGAAAACCTCAGCAAGTACTCAAAGGTATCTTAAATTTCACTGGATTTCCACCCACTCCCCCCTCCCTCGAAAAAAAGACCCTCGTATTCAGTACCTGATGATATAATTGTGGAGAAAAGGAACAGCCACAGTGTACTTTTCACTAAATGTGTAGAATCCAATTAGAAATGAGTTATTCTGTGAAGAAAAAATATTTAATAAAGCCTGGTGTCCTGGAGATTTGGGTCACCTGTCCCTCTGCCTGATCTCCACATGCACTGTGATAAATATAATTTCAAGCTTTCTTTGTGTCTGCTGTGATTTTTGTCCCTGTCCAGCCTTTATAGCACTGCCAGCTACCTCATCTTCCCCTAATGCCTTGGGAAGAGGCAGCTGTGGCTAATGTGGAGTTTGTGTGTGGCCCAACAGCACCCATGTGCCGACCACTTGGCAGATGACTGAGCTTGTGGTGCTGTCTCACCTTACAAGTTAGAGCGCTCTAGTTTGCATCTTCCTGTTACTTGGTTATTAGTTTTCATCCAACTTAAAGATAATCCTTTGGGACTTCAGAAAGGTGAAGGATTATGAAAGGAGAATGATGGATAGGAGGAGAAGATGAATTCCTGGAGATGTGGGCTAAAACCAGGCTGGAAACAACTGGTACATTTAGGAAGTCACTCAAGAAGTGAAAAAGCAAAGAGCAGGAGGGGGTGTTTCTTGCAGCTTTAGAATTCAGTGCCTGGGGATTAAAAAGAAGCTTTTCCTCATTGTGGCTGTTTGCTATATGTAAGACAAACCCTCGCAATGTGTAATGCATTCAGTCTAGGGAGAATCTGTGCTAACACTTCTGTTGGGGGTTGACGGATTGATCCTCAGGGCAGGATCTGGACCTTGCCGTTTTTGGGAACAGGATGATCCTTTCTGTATTTCAGTCACAGTCAGCACAAAACCAGAACTTGTAAAAAATAACAGAAGCAATGAGCAGTATAGAGGAGGGAGAAGTAGCACTAAAAGGAAGATCCATCACATTGAAATAGTGGTAAATTTTAAATTCATCTTAAAGTGAAAGGAAGAGTCACAACCAACAGCTCAGGGTAATTCTTGAAAAGAAGGAACCTGTTGAAAGCTGTTGATAGGGCAGAATTTAGGGAAAAAATGAATGAGGGAAGAGGTGTATTTGTACTGTACGGATCCCAAAGTGTTAACAGAAGTGGTATAAATGTGTTTCTAAAAATATACATTTATTAAGAATGCCAGTGGAGCTGCATGAGTTTTCACCAGGGCTGACTTTCTTTCATGTTTATAAATCTTGCCTGCTTGCGTGGTCTCTAAAGCAATTTGAAATTCCTTATTTGCATATTTATTTCTTAACCTTAAAGTAGAAATAAAATGTATAACCATCTCCATTTTATTATGTATCTCATGCTTGATTTCAAATTAAAGGAAAAGAACCAATTCATTAAACTGTATGCTATGACAACTGCAGGGGTTTTTTAAATTAATTTTCCAGTGAGTGAAATTGTTTCACGATCATATCAAAATATAGCTGCAGTTAAAAATCACAGAAACATTTTAAGGTTTTTTTTGCTGTGTGTGTAAAGAACCAATATCAGATGTATGGCAGGTAATTCTGTGTTTAAAACAGAACATGAGTTTGCTTCTGCAAGAATTGCTGTGTCAATACTTAAATACTAGAAGTATTCATAGAGTGAAGCTGCTTTGTGATAGAGAACTCGTGTATATCCTTCCCCAGGACGAAGGGTTAGGGAAAGACCCCCTCCACTTACAAATCCTTCTGAAATTGTTCATAAATACTAGCTCACTTTGCAGGAGGAATATGTGCTACATAATGACAGCGTATCTATTCAGCCAACCAATCCTGTGATTATAACTGGTATTATAAATGAGATTTTTCTAGAAGTAGACCATTACCAGAAGACAAGATAAGAGAAATATTCCCTTCCTCAATGAGATTTCAGCATCCATAAGAACACATCTCATGGAAACATTTATATGACAACTATAGTAAGTGTAAAATGAAATAAATGCTAATGTTGTACCTATGTAATTCATCTATATGATCTCCATATGGAAAACATCCACTAAAAATTCTCAATAATACTGACATTTTGTACAGAAGGGAAGCCTGAGCGATTTGAGCGTTTTTCTTGTTTGTGGTATATTGTGCTTATTCTCTCTGGGAAGAAAGAGAATTGTGCTTAAATCTTCATGTATTTGAGTTGTACAAATCACTTAAGTATACAAATTGTGTTTCCAGATAATGACCACAGTGTTCTAATAAGTGATGCTTTAAAATTACATGAATCAGTTTAAACTTTAGCATTTATATAGTATTTTAGTGCTGTAAATATAAAAAAAAAAAAACAAACCACATTCCAATGTTGTCTTCTCAGCCTCTAATTCTTCCATTTCATGCCCTCTTCTTGTGTCAGGCATATTGGTCTCCCTGAATGCCTTTGACTTTAGGTTTCATCTTGACGTGACTCAGAATTATTATTGTTACCATATGTGAAAGTGTAACACTCTTCATGTGCTGGGCCACATCTGATCTGTTTGGGGTATCTATATACGCTGAAAGATATTTCAGAATGATTGTTTAAAAAGGAAAGTAATTTCTCGTATTCAGGGTTGTAAAGAAAATCATTATCTGTGTTCTAAACATATTTTGTTCAAAGATGGAATGTTCAAAATAGTCAAGATGCTCAAAACAGAACGTGGAAATAAAAATTATCAGGAGTTTAAGTTCCTAATCTCATTTAATTCCATCTTGATGTAGCTGGCAAAGAAACAGGACTGCTCTCTGCACCTTTTGTTTTGTGGGATAAATAAGTCAAGCTTATTGAGCCTTCCCCTAAGGTGGGCTTTCCATTTCCATTATTATTTTAGAAGCCTTTCTCTGCATCTGTTGCAGTATGAATTAATCATTGTCAAATGTTATGATTTGAGAGGCACGTGGTAGTCCTCCTTGGGTTACCATCTATGTCTGGAAACATTTTGGTAGATAACTTTTAAAGTTACTTTTAATATTTTCACACCTAAATGTGGTCAGTTGTTAAATTCAAATATCTTTCCCTCTGTTTCCAACCAATGAGCTCCAAACTTAGTGTGTAGTTCTGCTTTACCCTGTTATAAGTGTATGTCCAAACTCTGCTAAATTTTAGTGCTTCATTATGTTATTCCTTAAAGTCACAATAATTTAGCAAATATCTAGACTATTGAAATAGGTGAAATAAGGCAGTTCAATTTGTTAAGGAAACTTACACATACTTTATATTACATGGTGTGGTAGAAAATCAGTAAGAGCTTCTGCTCCACTGTTTTGCCTAGTGCAGGGCTGGTGCTGGTCTGCGTGGTGGAGCCCAGGCAGGAACCTCAGCGGTGCCAGCTGAAAGACTAAAGGGTAAAACTCAAAACTGACAAAACAAAACCCCAACACACCTTCAGTCTCTCTCATTGTGCTCCTTCATGCTTAGGGAAACTCTAAGCTGGAGGAATGTGGCTGAATATGTGCTGATGAAGGCAAAAAAAAAATGTGATTACTGAAAGAACCTAGTATTTCCTTCTGCAAAGTGGACCTGTTAACACTGTTGTAACTCAAGGAAGAGAGCATAACTGATATGTAAAACTGCTATCGCACCTTTAGAAACATAAGAAAGTAGTGTCCACGTATCCCTGCATGACACAGAGCTCCCTGGGTAGTGATTCTCAAGGCACAAGGGGAAACCCTGAAGTCACCTAGAAATAGAAGCTTTTTTTGGTGTGCCTAAATACAGAGAGTATCCCATGTCTGCAGTATTGGGTTTCTCTGTAGATTCTGCAGACTAAGTAAATTACTCTTCACTTACATATGTAACATGTACAGGTATGTTATATAGTCCAGTTGTTAGCTGTGGGCTAGAGCAATGTAGTTATGGTGCCTGCTGTAGTCAGAAGTGTGTTTGCATCCTGCAAAGCCCAGTCTGAGCAGGTTTATATAGTTAGCCTGGGTGCAAGCCAGTGATGCTCTGGGGCAAAAAGCATGAGCTACTGAGCCAGCATACGTAATCCCAGCACAAAGGCAAGGCTGCATAAAATTCACTGCCGTTATGCAAGCTAAACTGATAAAAAACAGCTTGCCCATATGCAGTGCAGCCCTTTGCTGCAGGGTGTGTGTTTGTCTTCAAAACAGGGGAATCCTGACAATCAAGGAGTTGCTTGCCTGGGTGGTCTGCCCCCTGTGGCCCATTTCCTCCTTCAAAACGATGGGAGAATCAAATTGCTCTCTTAAGATCTTTCTTATGCAATGTTAGCTTTCTTGCATTCATTTAGAAGGTAAAGGGGAGGAGGAGAAGGAAATATCAGATTTCTTATAGTTGTACAAGAAGCACAGTAGAGTTCTCTGCTTAATTTTGCTTCACCAATAGGAAGAATTAGTTGCAAGAGTCAAAATCCTAAGGTCAGATTTAAACTCTGCAGCATAATCTAATGTATTAACACGGACAAATTCGCATCTGTCAGTGCAACTATAACCAGGAGACTGTCTAGTCCTAAATCTTAATATTTATATGTGTCCAGTATCTGATATCTAATATGTTTAATGTTCTCGGTGTCTACCTCAAACAGTACCTCTGCTCTAAGGGTACTTGCCCATGGTAGCATGTCTTCAAGAAACTAGAATTCCCATTATTTGGAACAGAAATGTGGTAGAGGAACAAGAAAACTAGAACGAGGCAGATGGAGACAGAAAGAAAGAGTGCTATCGGGTGTGGTGTGTGTGGAACCAGAGACTTGCAGATTTCAAATGCCGAGCGTAGGAACTGGGAAAGGAGTGGGACTTAGAAATGCAAACCTTACGTTTCTAAAAATTATTGTTTGTTTCAGTTTCTGGTGTTTTGGAAAATTTCAGGGATTGTGGGGCGTTTTTTTCATAACATATAGAGCCCTAGTCCACTGACAGTCAGGGTCCTCTTATATACATCAACTTGGAGATGCAGATGTAACAAAAATCTCTAATACCCTCTGAAAATTTGGGTATAAGACTTAGTCTAGCTGCAAATTTATCACTTCCCCTATGTGAAAGCCCTTAGGTTCATTCCTCCTTTCAGCTATTTTTAAGATTGCAACAACTTTTTCGGTGTTACAACTGTGTAGTTTTACGTATTCACTGACAGTGACTGACCTGGGGCTTTTTTACGTCTATAGTGTTTCCAGTTGTTATAAATGACACCAGTAAGGAACGCTCCATCAGATGTCTAACTTGCTGCAGGAACAAAATGACTCTTAATAGTGTGCCAGTGTGAGAAAGAAGGTTGTAATTTAGAGACCAAAAAGAGAACTAAGAGGTGTTAATTATCTCCTTTCTTTGTACATTTGTCAGTTTTTAACTGGCCACTATATTTTTAATGTACAAAAGAACTGTCCCTTTTCCATTTTGTTGCCTAACGCCAATTCATTGCCATGGCTGTGGCCTTTTGTCATAGTGTAAACTCGGAAATGCTTTCTGTGAGTGAACTGAAGACCATTTTTTCAGTTTTGTAAATCAAGATGTTTTAATCCAAATGAGCAACGAGATCTTAATCTTATTGAGAACATGTAAAAAAACAAAAATTACATCCTCAACTATGATAAAGCTGTTTAATTGTGCTATCTTGCATAATAACACAGTACAAAGCGAAAACTAATTAAATGCATTTTTTCTTAAAAAAAAAAATCTGATCATTAGTATTTCGAGTGAAAAGTATTCTTTTTGTGACAAGCAACAAGGAGGCAACTACTTTGCCCCTCTTTCAGAAGCAACTCTGTGTAATTCAGCTTCAATAAATGTATTTCTTTTAACTAGATATAGCCCTTAATCTGTTGTTTTGGTACCTAGATTCTCTGGCTATTCTTATTTTTCATGGTAGGAATATTAACCTACAGTTATGGGACAGATTTATGCTGGTAGATAACTAGCATCAGAAGTGTATGCTCAAATTTTTTAGAGTGTAAACGTCACGTTAAAATCAAAAGTAAGCTTCTGCCCCAACACTTTCAGAACAAACTTGAAATGTCCTTTAGTCCATACATAAAAGAACATTGATACTCTTGTGAGGAGAATGAAGAGGGAAGTTTTGGACATTTTTAAGTGAAATAACTAATGTTGGTATGCATTACTAATAAGCTCGTGATCACTTCTGTTGGGGGAATGAGAACAGGGATGAATGCACAGGACTGGAGAAGTGGGAACTGGGGATTGCAGTGGGGCAGTAAACCCAAGTCAGAAGTAACAGACACAACTCAAACACGAGCATGTTTTCCAGCTAAAGGGTGCTGGTTTTAACTGTAGATTGAGGATACAAGTAATGTTTTGGTTCCATTTGGTGAATGTTTGACATCCAGTTGCCTTGCCACCTGGGTCCCCTGTCTGACCTCTGACTGGTAGTACTAGATCTATGCCAATTTCCAACCTCTAGTTTACTGTTATGTAAAGTACTCATTATGAACTTCTATACCTTAATATAATTTGGATTTGAACCGATAAGCCTTGACAGTGAAACGTGACTTCTGTTATAACACAGTCTTATGAGGGTGTTGAAAGCTTAAGTGTGTCAAAACTTGTTCACCTTCTGTTCTTTATTGGTTACTGTCCTGCACTGGGACGTGGATGGATCGAAGCATCGCTACAAACTTAAGGAGATGAGACATGATTACAACAAACTTCTAAACGGAGCACGGCAAATAAAAGAGATTTGTTGTGCATTTCTTACCCCATTTTCCTAGCTTTTGCAGTGGTCTACCTCCACCTGTCTCTGAGGAACTGAGTTTCACATTGCTATTTATAAATAGAAATAATTTGTTAATGGAGATAATGCCAATGTAGTTAAGATTCTCATAAAGATATCAATTTCAGCAACAAGGTATCTTTTTCTTCAATTAGAAAAAGGGTTATCACTTGTGTGCAAAGAGGCTAGAGCCTTCATTCAGGGCTACATTCATGTGGCTGCCTTCAGGTCAGCTGAATAGGCACACAGAGGTCAGTGCATCTATTCAGTGCTTAAACAAGATCAGGGCAATGCTGTTAAGAGAAACAGTGGAGTTCATCAATTCTGCTCACTTAAATCTATTTGAGATTATAACTTGACTTCAGCAGTCTCCTAGCATTAACCTACTTTAGCTTCATTGCCTGTGCCTGGCAGCTCCAGAGCCAAGCGCCTGAGCCATATGTTCAAGAGCCATGTGGCAACGCCAAGGCATCACCCAGGTTGGAGAGGGAGTGGTTGGGCAGCAAGGCCAACGCAGCCTTAGGGAAAGGGGCAAGGAGGCATTCAGAAGAAGAAAAATGTTATCTTTTTCTCTGTTTTACTCAGATCCAAAATACAACTGCAATGAATATGTTTGAGACAGCCCTTATCACAGGTAATTCTGCAGTTGAGCCTGGGAGTTTTCCAGTGAAAATGTTCTGTATTTCTGAACACGACTCAGAGAACTGCTCTGTGAAGGACTCTGCTGTTGGCAGAGAGGCATTCATGGTCTTAGACACTGCGTTGTTTCTGCCCTTAATTTTAAGGATTAAGGGATAGATGTCTAGGCCTGCTCAAAAGATTAATGTAGAATTAATGTATGACATATGTATGACACATTAATCAGTACAACTTTAGGTTTAATTTTGTAAAATACTGACCATCAACTTCAGCGTGTAATACTGCATCCTCATTTTGTACGGCATCCACCATAAGCTAACTGGCTTAATGAATTACATTTATTGGATTAGATGACAAATAGTGTGATTGTTTTTCTAGATAGATTTTTTTTTTTGATGGCAGTAAAGGATCAAATTTTCTTTGAAGAAATTTCTCTCATGGGTAGAGTGGAGTGCAAATAGCCATGCTTGTAAAAACTTGCCACGTAAATATGGCTAAAAAGGCACAGATTTATTGCGGAAGCTTTGGGAGATGTAGTAACTTTTCTTCACTGTTTTATTAGGAACAGCCAGTGTGGTATGCAGTCCTGTGCCATGAGGCAGCTGTTTCTGCTATTGCAGAATTCTCTTACTTTCTGGAGAGACAAAGTCTCGATCTACTGGAGTAGCCATGTGTGTACAATACTGCCATGGAAGCAGTCTGTTGCATTTTTGAAACACGCGAGCTTAAACACTTTCTAATGGGTACCACTCTATCCTATATACTGCAGGTTTAATGCAAAGTATCACATAGTCTGATTGTTTTAACCTGAAGTTATAAATGTAACTGGTGGGGGGGAGGTTTAAAGCTTAAATTCTGAACATAAGTTAATGGTCAAGAAAAAAATATTTATCTCCTGAGCTGCTCAAGAAGTAGAGATTTTTCTAACTAGATCAAGAGAAATAAATGATACTTTTTTTTAATATACCAGGCTACAATATTTAAGATGTATTTAATGAGCAGTTGTGATCTAACTGCAGAATAGGCTGAGAAATATTGACTTCAAGGAAGATGGCAGGGAGCACAGTATTAGTGCCAGTTATGAAGCATGATCTTTCACTGAATAATTAAAGGTGTTTAGGGTGGCTAAAGGGTAGACCAAACTATTGGAGCGTACTTCGCTGGGATATAAAAGAATTGGTAGTGGTTGAAGATCGGTTCCCACAGGCCTAATTCCAGTTAATTCCTTTTATACTGATGCTTTGCTTATGTGCTTTGTGTAAGCGGCAGCACCTGTGTTTTGGAACATATGCCACACCTGGGTTTTGTATGAAACAGTGCTGTGGTTTTGATTTGCAACTTTTCTTCAGCTGAAGGAAACTAAGCAGCAAGGAAAGACGTAAGAAAAACAAAAAGAATGCCCCAATTGAAATGCCTGATTGAAACACAGGTTAAATAATCTAATATTCTGCTAATGCACAAATAAGCCTGTTCTGTGATTGCCCCATGGGTGCTAGGCAATAGCAGATGAGAAACCAAGTGATTGGTTGATTCTCTATGGGAGTAAAATTGACATACATAGTGACAGAAGTGAGACACAGAGTGCTCTTGAAGAAATTATTCGTTAAGATGTCATCTACATTTAGTATTAGGCTAAAGGAGTATAGAAACAAATGTAATGTGGTGTTGGGAAAGAATCAAGAGATGTGTTTTTGCTATAGTTTGAGTAAGTTTGAAATTGTGAATTTGGAGCTACTCACAGAGATGGTGATAATTTTTTGTGTTACTGAGATTTGTTAAATGTGATCTGATATACATGGAAATTATCATAGTGAAATCTCTGGAGATGTTTAAATGTTGTACAGAACGGAAAAGTAATTAGAATGCATAAGAATTTCTAAATGTCAAGATACATGAGTAAGTGTAACCTCATAATTTGTAGAGTTTGCAATTATTTATATATATTTATATATCCAGAAAATATTGTATATGATAGCCATTGAAGCTGTGTAACTGCTAGGAAATCAACCAAGTTGAAATATTGCCAACTTTACACTGTAATGAGGAAGGGATCTACCTATTACCAAATATTAATATTCTTATGATACCATGCTGGACTACACAGAAAGGTGTAGATCAAATGAGTGCAATACTATATACATTATATTATAAATCTTTTATTGTATAGTTTAGAGGCATTTCCCCCCCAAAATATGTCCACAGGCAACAGAAACACTTAGTAAGGAGAACAAGTATGAACACAGCCTCTACCAGCTGTTGCCTCTTCCCTCTTTTAAATAAGTTGGCCTTTAAAATATAAACCAACTGTAGGTAATCATAAGATGTATCTCAGTTTGCTGAGAAAATAATTTTGGACTGTGGCCTAATTTATTTCAGGGCCATTCAGATGGCAATGCCAGTAAACACTTTTTAAATGTTCTCATTGCTCAATGAGTGTGTAAGTTTTCCAGATACTCCAGCTGCCAGTGCAGCTAAGGGTTGTGAGCACCAGAGAATCAGGATAATGTTTGGGGTTGCACAGAATTACATTTCTGACCCATGCCACAAGCTGAACCTGGAAAGGACAACTACTCTAGAGGTTAAAGCTCTTGGGTTTTACAAACACACTGTCTAAATAGGCACAGTTGTCTTACAAAGGTTGTTAAATCCATAAGAACATTTATTTTCATTATTCAGCACTGGATTTTCTAACTTAGCTTGATATGCATGCATAAAATGAGAATCCCAATGGCTATTCTAATTCTATTTCATCCTGCTTGCAGAACGTTTTGTACCTCTTTTTACTACAGCATCTTGCTGCTAGCAAAAAGCTGTAGATCTGTCTAGGTTTCACACTCCAAAGCAGTTTCTCAAGGTGATGGACTGGTTTTTTTTGTTTGGTTGGTTTAGTTTTTTTTTTTTTTTTCTTTCTTTGTGTCGCAGCACCATGACCTCTCTTCTAAGGTAAAATATCATAGGACTGTCTACTGGTTGGACCTTGAGTTTAAAAATACAGAGTTTTCCCCTAGATCATTTCCCACTGCTTATTTAGGTGTAGCAAAGATTCCTAGTAATATGGTACCAGGTTCTTTTCATTATTAAAATAGCTTATCTGTAAATCCTAACATAGAATCATAGAATGCTTTGGGTTGGAAGGGACCTTTAGAGGTCATCTAGTCCAACCCCCCTGCAGTGAGCAGGGACATCATCAACTAGATCAGGTTGCTCAGAGCCCCGTCCAACCTGACCTTCAATGTTTCCAGGGCTGGGGCCTCTACCACCTCTCTGGGCAACCTGTTCCAGTGTTTCACCACCCTCAGTGTAAAAAATTTCTTCCTTGTATCTAGCCTAAATCTCCCCTCCTTTAGTTTAAAACCATTAGTCCTTGTCCTGTCACAACAGGCCTTGCTAAAAAGACTGTCCCCATCTTTCCTATAGGCCCCCTTTAAGTACTGAAAGGCCGCAATAAGGTGTCCCCGCAGCCTTCTCTTCTCCAGGCTGAACAGCCCCAACTCTCTCAGCCTGTCCTCATAGGAGAGGTGCTCCAGCCCTCAGATCATTTTCGTGGCCCTCTTCTGGACCCGCTCCAACAGCTCCACATCTTTCCTGTGTTGAGGGCTCCAGAGCTGGACGCTGTACTCCAGGTGGGGTCTCACCAGAGCGGAGTAGAGGGGCAGAATCACCTCCCTCGACCTGCTGGCCACGCTTCTTTTGATGCAGCCCAGGATATGGTTGGCCTTCTGGGCTGCAAGCGCACACTGCTGGCTCATGTCCAGCTTTTCATCCACCAGTACCCCCAAGTCCTTCTCTGCAGGGCTGCTCTCAATCCCCTCATCCCCCAGCCTGTATTGATATTGAGGGTTGCCCTGACCCAGGTGCAGGACCCTGCACTTGGCCTTGTTGAACCTCATGAGGTTTGCACAGGCCCACCTCTCCAGCCTGTCCAGGTCCCTTTGGATGACATCCTGTCCCTCAGGGTATCATGCAATTTAAGTCCCTGTTTCATGCTCCTCTAATTTCTTTATGTAATGAACCTGACGCTTTTCAGGATTTCAGCTTTGCACATACCTTGGAGATAAATCCCTGATTCAGGGAGGAGAAAAGTTCATGGTAGATTGGCTTAGTTCTGTTTTTTGTGACAGATGCATGGATCAGAATAGAAACTGGACTGTTAGGCTAAGTAGTATGGAGGTGTATGTGTGGATTGAGTGCAAGAGATGTGGTCAGAGAGCCTTGTTAAATGCTTTTATCTTATGGCACACTAAACAATTTCATGGATATTACAGTTGCACATTTTGAAATCCATTTATTTGTACTTCCTAACTATGTTCTTGGGAGATGATGAGGTAACACAGCAACAACTTAGTCTGGATCAATAATCTGTAGGTACAACATACAAAAAGAATATTTTAGTAAGGCCAGGAATTTGGGATTTGTGTGGAATTTTTATAATTACAGTAATTTGGACTAATTATGTGAAACTATGGCTTAGTTTTTTAACTTATTTTCATTGCTGGCTGAAGAAAGCAAATGTGATAAACTTTGTAAGGAGATTTCAACGGTTCCTGATGCACTCCAGCAGAACAATTTTCATCAGAACAAAAAAAAGAGTGCCCTGGTGTCTAAGGGCTGCTCCTCTGCCAAATGAAAACATCCATTTATAGAAAACGGAGCTATTAGGGCTCTTTCCAAATTGAAAAATACAACAGGAAAGAAATGTATTATCAGAAAGCTTCAGATGTTGTTGTTTTTCTGGTGGCATGCAAGCAAAAAGACTTCAAAGATGGAGTATTATAGCAGGGCAGAGTCAGTCACGGCAGCCTGGTGTAAGTGAATGGAGCTTTGCCTGTTCTCAAGCCCTGTTAGGAATGATCAGATCACTGTGGATGCCAAGGTCCGGTGCCTACTAGTTTTTTGATTATTTTGCCTGATTTTTTGACTAAGGGATGTTAAACTTTATCTCCCAGACACAGAGGTATTTCTTGACTGTATCAGCAGTTTTTAACACCTTTGCTTGCTTGAAAGACTCTAACAGCTTTGTATGATATATGTATTGTTTTCAGGGAAAGCTATGGTTTTATTGACATAAAAATCATAGCTGTTGTGGGCTAATTTTAACTCTGGCACATGGAGGTGTGCTGGCCAGTGATTGCAGTGGGTTTGCATCTGCCTTTTTTTCAGGCCTGAAGTTATCACATTACCCTTGCTCCCTCTAACATTCACTTTGTTTCATTTCTTATGCATTGTAATGAAACAGTTTGCTTTCCCCAAATCATTAATTCAGGATGAAACTTCAACTGAACTCCAAAGTCTTAGGAAATTTAGGCAGATGAATAAATGTATGAAAGCTCCAAAGGCGGAATTGCTTGTCTGCCAAGTCACTTGCTTGAGATTAAAAGATGCTGTCATTTAATTGAAATAAATTATTGCTTAAAAATCACCAACCAAAGACTCAGTAAAATGACTTCTAGGATTAGCAATCTTTTGAAGATGACAATGCACCCCTGAATAAAATCCATATTTATTTTATATGTCAAATTAAATGAGACTATTGAAGAGTTTTTGCACTTTGCCCATACTTCATTTTGGTTCCATGGCCTACTTTTGAACTTACTTAAATTAATATAGTTAGAACCGAGTCTTCTGAAGTTAGTGAAATTACAGTAGGAAATAACTGCTGTAAGAAAGACGAGCATCAGGCATGTATGTGTAATATCAAAAGAATTCTTCATGAAACTGCTTTTACAAGGAACTATGGAAAATCCCAAGGTAAAAATTAGGCCACAAGACAAGACTTTCAGAAATGTTGCCAGAAAAAGTGATCCCTGTTACTGTTGGTAGTGTTAATGGCTACCACCCACTGCCCATTTGATGTGTATGCAGTCATGGGTCCGGTTAAAGTTACGAGTTTAATCATCCTTTAGTCAAACTAAATGGAAGCAGAATTAAATGTCCTTTTTCACAGTGATACCTAGACATGATAGGAAGTTAGCTGGGTGCCTAGTAAAGCCAGATTATTATTATATTATTATAATTTTTTATTACAGTGGTAAGCTGAAGGCATATGTTGAAAGGCTATGCATGTGTGTGAGCACTCAAATAAAAAAATCTAGGGCAGCAAGAACAGAAAATCAGCAAATGAACAAGAGAAGAGGTGTGAGTATGGGCTTAGTGGATGCAAAGTCATGCCCTCTGTTATAAAACACTGGGGAGGCAGCTTTGCAACTATCATCGAGGGCATGCTCACCGTGCGGCCAGCCCAGCTATGGGCTTGCTGCTGCAGAAAGGGAGACTTCTTGTGCCTTCCCTGCGTGAACCTCCCCCCCGCCTGTTTGACACTGATTTCAGGGTAAGCTGATTTAACCCACTGATTGGGGGGCGAAAAAAATCACCTGTGTGCTTTTCTGCTCTTTTATATTAGTTTCAGTCTATTCACCATGGGATCGGATGACTGCCAAAACCAGATTTACTGAGAGTATGACAGGAGCAAAAAGGTCAGGGCCTCTTGCTCTTGTCAGCAGCAAGATGTTCAGCTTCAGTCATTGGGATAAGCCGTACCCTCAGCTGTGTTAAGGGCACGGGTGGAGAAAGTGCACATGGATTGTTGTAACAACTTAGCTTTTAGGCTTTTTCTGCTCACTGTAACTTCATATTTTTCAGTAAGTGCCAAGACTTCTAAATAAGGGCTCAAAAAAGCAGCAAAGGAACTACCTTTATGAGATGACTTCCGCCCTAAAAAAAAAAAAAGTGTATTTCTCTCCCATGGATGAGTATGGGCATTTAGACTGTCCTCAGAGGAGATCTGGGTGACCTGACAAACTGCTTCTAGTTTGCCCTTTTGAGGACAGGCTCACAGTGGTTTTATTAAAGGTCTTGTGCTTGTGAGGAGAATGTTGCTGGACACAAGACACTGAAGTGGCAGAAGGTAACATGCCCGGAGAGCAGGAACATAGGTGCTGCTTCCCAGGTGTTCATGATCTAACCAAAGGCAGAGAAGGTGGCAGTATCGTGTGTTTCCCATGGTGGTGCTATCTGGTTCTTGCCCAGCCTGGTCAGGCTGCCCCAGCCCCAGCTCACTCCTTGTGCACCTCCAGTGCGTATGGAAGTGGCAGTGAGGTTCAGTCTTTTGAGTCTACCAGGTTCCTTAGGCTGCTCAGTCTGCCCTCACAGCATCTTTCTTAAAGACGGCTAAATGGAGTGATGAGTGACAGCAATTCACCCTTCTCATTCTCCGTTCATCACTTAGACTTCAAGCTTCAGTTTTTGTGTAACTTCCCCTTGCATTTCCACTTTTGTTTACCAGAAAAGATTTTAGTATAGGCTTTGAATAGTAGCAGTAAATTTATTGGTTTGGATGCATCTAATCTTCCCAGTGTTTGCTGATTGGTTGTAAACAATGTTGTGCAATAGGTTGAAATGGATTTTTTTTGTTACCTTGAACAATTCAGAGTGCAGGCTCCTGTCAAGAGACAGCATCATGTTTAGAAAAAAGAAACATAAAATGCACACTGCAAATCTTTACCTCCTGAACTAAGAACAACTGGTAGCCGAAGTCACCTATTTTCTTGTGTGTGTGAGCAGGGATTAACTTTGCCAGTGATTACTACTGTTAACTGAAAATGTTAGGAATTGTAGAAACTCACCTCCTACTCTGGGCCCAGAAGAATGTTCTAGCTGATGACAACCTTGGGTCTAGCAATGAATTAGGATCCTATATGTAACTTTGTGGGACTTGAATCCACCATATTAGCAACTAAGGGCTGGATTTTAGCCAATTCAGAGTCTGTATAGAAATAAAATGCATGGCCTAATGACAAACTACCGGTCAGTATGAGAATCAGGACTACATCAATATCCCCTCCTCTCTTGCAGAGAATAATTCAGGCAAAGGAACTCATACACTGCAGTGTATATCAGGTTGAGTTTAAATGCTGGGCTTACCACACTCTGCTGCTGCCCGTCCGCTGACTGGCTGTACTCCTTACTTAATTAAAATTTTTAAAGATCTTAAGTTTTTAAGTTGCACTACCTGCACAAGGTGGGTGATGGGAAGCTGGTTATTCCTGACATACAAGAAAGTGCCAGTTATTCTCTCTCTCTCTCTGGTCTTGTAGTGTTTGGTGAACACTATGGGGGATGGGGAAGAATTGTACAGAAGCTATTACAGCTGCTGCATGCTGCTGTTCTCTGCTGAGGTGATAGTCTGCTCTCAGTCCTAAAGGTCCTTGTATTACAGCAGCTTTGTACTAGTCTGCTGATGCAAGGGCTTGCATCCCCCGCTCTTCATGGTCAGTGGGCTAGGACAAAGATGAGGAAGAAGCAAGAGGAGGCATCTAGTGTGAGATACTTCTTCTCTTGAAGTTCTTAAATTGTGTTCCGTGGGTAATTTATCAGTCAAATTAATACAGGTATGTTACACTGATGAGAGTGTGTTAATCATGGAATCATAGAATGCTTTGGGTTGGAAGGGACCTTTAGAGGTCATCTAGTCCAACCCCCCTGCAGTGAGCAGGGACATCTTTAACCAGATCAGGTTGATCAGAGCCCTGTCCAACCTGACCTTGAAGTTTCTACGGATGGGACCTCCACTACCTCTCTGAGCAACCTGTCCCAGTGTTTCACCACCCTCATTGTAAAAAATGTCTTCCTTATATCCAGTCTAAATCTACCCTCCTTTAGTTTAAAACCATTAGTCCTTGTCCTGTCACAACAGGCCTTGCGAAAAAGATTTTCCCCATTGTTAATGTCATGAATATTTGGGACTGACATCGCATTCATGTTTATTGGGGGGGGGGAAGTAAAAGATCATGTTGTTAGTACTATATAAAGCATCGGGATAGCATGTGCTGGTTTTTATCTCCTTATACTAAAAAAATTTCAAATGCAAATTTCCTTAAAAATACATTTTCCATACTGATGCTGCAATTTCCTTTCTATTTGAATGCCAACATTTGAGAATGCTAGATCTGAAAAAGCCTTGTGTAAACTACAATGAATAACAGACCATACAATAATGAGGTAACACACATGATGTTCTCCCAAGTGAAAATGATACTGAAGGCTCAGTAAAAAAATTTTGCATGTCTGTTAGAAATCCAAATTAGCAATATGGCAAGGCTATCTTATAAAAGTATTTTGTAAGTTCTCAAAAGTCCGTCACAGAAGTGGTTTCTCAGGGCATATTTGCTGTATGCACATCTGCTGCAGTAGCATGCCCAACCTCTTGTACTTATTTAGATGACTCAGGTTGTACCCTTTGAAGAGTGATGGCAGGGATCAATGGGAATGCAGGACAGAAGTATTGATAAGGTACCAGGAGTGTTGGGTTAGACACAGATCTGAGCTCAGGATCAAGTGTTAGTGGAGCTGTTGTAGGATACACAAGGAAACATATAGAAGCCGCATAGGCACTCTTTAACAGAAAAGATTATGCTTATGCTTATTTTTAATTGAGCTCTGTAAGTAATCCTAGCCCTGGGGTAAGAGAATGCATAAGGCATGAATGGGAAAGATTTTCAACAGAGTGTGAAGAAGGACGATTGGGGTAAAAATAATTGGAGTGTCTCAGAGCAGAAGTGGCACTAGGGCTATGGAGTGCTTGGGGAAGAGATGGGAGCTCTACATGACAGTACATTCTTGCACAGACAGGTGTCATCTGCTCTTAATCAGGTGGTAGGAAATCAAAAGATTTTTTTTTTTTTATTTGATTACCTAGAGGAAGTCATACAAATGAGATCTGTCCTTAAAGGACAAGGACTCGCAATCACAACTTAGATGAAGGGTATTTTAGTGCAGATTCACTCGGTGCCGTTCCTGTCTGCCAGGACTGTTTTGGGTTCCCTTACCTTTCCTAACTTTACCATCTCTCTGTTCCCACCTATTTTTCTACCCCAAAATCTTCCCAACACTATTTTTCTGCCTCCTAGCTCTACAGAGTATAGTACTTGCCTGAAAGACAAGATCCTGATGCTGAAACATGTGAATTACGTTTAAGTGTTGTTCTCTTGTAGCTGCAGGCTTCTGTGTGTCTCCTGACCAGTAGTAACTCCAGTGTGGAACACCGTGCACCCTACAGCTGGAGAGTGATGTGATGGGGAGCAAGGGTTTGGTCACACAGGGTGTATCATATGTTGGCAACTTCTGGGGCTGGTCCCAGTTCAAGGAATAGTCCTGAGAAAAGCAATGAATGGATATTAAGAATGTTTAATCTAAATCAGATCCCACTTTTCCGCTCTGTTTACCAAGATTAGCAGATGCCTTCTTTCCAGGAATATAGCCTAGACAATCTGGTGTTTTCTAGGGGAAGTTGTAATTACATTAAGTTATAAATACTTTAAATTATTATAGTATTTCAATACTTCATGTAAATGATTACAAGGAAAATTACTATCATTGCCTTCTTTGAGCTTTTGCAAACTCTGACTTGCAAGGAATTATTCTGGGACCTCAGCAAAAGGTGACACATCCCATGTTTGTGCAGTAAATATTGTCATATTGTATTTTTCCTCACCTGTTTGAAATTGCTGGGTGAACATGAGATNAACAAACAAACAAAAAAAACAAACAAAAAAACCCCCATAGATATCACTTGCTTGACTAAATGGTGTTTAAAAAAAAAAGAAAATTTTTAACTAGACAAATTGAAATACATCTAGTTAGAAAAATTGCAGCAAAACAGTCTGATGTTAGTAGAAAGAAAACAGCAGATGATACCAATTGTCCAACTATCCATAGCAATTTGTAAATAATGTTCTTTATGCTAGCAGAGGACGAATCATGATGGAAATGTAATTTAAAAAAGCAAAACAAAACAAGATTTCAAATAAAATCTCATGAGAGCCATAGATCATGTTGCTGTTCCATGAAAATTAACAATGCCATTCTTTCTCAAGCATTTTATATATGTTCTTATTGCCATCTTAAGTAAACACTAGCCAAAGTCATCTTTAGCTTTCTCAATACAAAGTGATTCTTATCGGTGGTGGACAGGTGTGATACAAGCCTTAACCTCAAAACCTTGCGGTCTTTAACTGCACAGCTCCATCCCAAAAATGGGATGAAGACCCTATTTTTTTTTTCAGAGCTTATGGGTGCTGCTCAAAATTTTGCAGGCCGTGTTGCATAAATGCTGACATTCCTGCTGGGTCAGCTAGAATTAGTGCTGCATTGGAGGCTGCTGTGACAGGGACATGGTGTTGTGAGGCCGATTTTGCCTTTCTTGCTTTGCTTCAGCTCTTGTGGCTACTTGCTATTGAAATATCATAAATTAATTTTGATTGAAAAGGACCTCTGGGGGTCATCTGGTACAACATCCTGCTCAAAGTAGGGCTGATCTTGAAGACATATCAGGTTGCTCAGGACCATGTCCTGTTCAGTTTTGAAAATTTCCAAGGATGGAGATTTCCCAGGCCTTCTGGGTAACCCATTCCAGTGCTTGATCACTCAGTTTGCCTTTTTTCCTCTTAAATCTAATAAGAATTTGTCTTGCTGCAGCTTGAGACTGTGACCTCTTGTTCTTTCATTGAGCATCTATAAGAAGAGTCTGGCTCTGTCTGTATTCTCCCCGTTAGGGACCAGAAGACTGCAATTAGAGAGCCTGGTAGCCCTCTCTTCCTGAGGCTGAAGGAGCCCAGCTTCCTCTGCTGTTCCTCGTGTATCATGTGCTCCATCACCTTTTCAGTGGCCTTCCTTGGATTCTCTCCTGTTTATCAGTATTTCTTTTGTACCTGAAGGCTCAAATCTGAGCACACAACTTGAAATGCAGCTTTAACAATGATGACTAGAGGGGAATAGTCACTCCCAGTCTGCAGTTAACGCTCACCACTGCACAGGCACACTGCTGACTGATGTTCAACTTCTTGTTCACCAGATTCCCCCTTCCCTTTCTCAAAGAGTGCTGTTTAGCCTGTCAGTCCCCAGCCTGAACTGTTATATAGAATCATAGAATGCTTTAGGTTGGAAGGGACCTTTAGAGGTCATCTAGTCCAACCCCCCTGCAGTGAGCAGGGACATCATCAACTAGATCGGGTTGCTCAGAGCCCCGTCCAACCTGACCTTCAATGTTTCCAGGGCTGGGGCCTCCACTACCTCTCTGGGCAACCTGTTCCAGTGCTTCACCACCCTCAGTGTAAAAAATTTTTTCCTTATATCCAGTCTAAATCTACCCTCCTTTAGTTTAAAACCATTACCCCTTGTCCTGTCACAACAGGCCTTGCTAAAAAGACTGTCCCCATCTTTCCTATAGGCCCCCTTTAAGTACTGAAAGGCCGCAATAAGGTCTCCCCGCAGCCTTCTCTTCTCCAGGCTGAACAGCCCCAACTCTCTCAGCCTGTCCTCGTAGGAGAGGTGCTCCAGCCCTCGGATCATTTTCGTGGCCCTCTTCTGGACTCGCTCCAACAGCTCCATGTCCTTCTTGTGCTGAGGGCTCCAGAGCTGGACGCAGTACTCCAGGTGGGGTCTCACCAGAGCGGAGTAGAGGGGCAGAATCATCTCCCTCGACCTGCTGGCCACGCTTCTTTTGATGCAGCCCAGGATATGGTTGGCCTTCTGGGCTGCAAGCGCACACTGCTGGCTCATGTCCAGCTTTTCATCCACCAGTACCCCCAAGTCCTTCTCTGCAGGGCTGCTCCCAATCCCCTCATCCCCCAGCCTGTATTGATATTGGGCGTTGCCCTGACCCAGGTGCAGGACCTTGCACTTGGCCTTGTTGAACCTCATGAGGTTTGCACAGGCCCACCTCTCCAGCCTGTCCAGGTCCCTTTGGATGACATCCCATCCCCCAGGCGTGTTAACCGCACCACTCAGCTTGGTGTCATCTGCAAACTTGCTGAGGGTGCACTCGATCTCGCTGTCTATGTCATTGATGAAAATATTAAACAGCACTGGTCCCAGTACAGACCCCTGAGGGTCCTGTTGCACAGGGCTATTTTCTCCTACGTGCAAGACTTTAGATTTGCCTTGATGAAATTCATCAGGGTGCTGTCAACCCATAGCTTTGGCTCATCAAGGCCCCACCAAAGGGCAGCCCAGCCCTCCAGTGTACAAACACAACAATTTGACTTGGCTGAGTTTAGGTAAATGAGTTACGAGCAAAGAACTTCAGTTTGCTGTTCCAACAACTGCCATGAAGGAGAAAGCTGTGTCTTTCAGAGATCTGGCAAAGTGAAGTCTTGGCCTCTGTCCTTTTCCACTTGGCTCCACAGTTTGTGGGGTTGCCTTGATGTTTCCTTTAGCTCATTCAGTTTTTGCCTTTTTGTACTTTCTGAGGAGTTCCTGAATCATTACTGTAACTTACTGAATTCCAAGCTAATATTCTCTGCTTTGCTAGCTTCTTATAGAATTAATCAATGACATGAAAAGAGGGTTTTATGTTTGTACATCACCAAACTCTTTCTTCAGGGATCAATGGCATCAAGGAGCTACTGCATTTAGACTTGAGTCTAAAAAGGGTTAGTCTGACAAGCGCTTGCTGGCAGGGGTTGGACTCAGCATAAAAGGAGGGTTAGCTGACTTTGACCTTTGTGTTTAGAGCATTAGATGATATTTAGAGCCTCATGTTTGTGTCTCTTCTCAGCTTGAGGTAATTCAGTCCTGCCACTCAGAAGAGTTTGTGTGGTGTTTTTTTTTTTTTTTTTTAACTGCCAGGCCCAAGACGGTCTGGACAAGGTACATTATTTGAGTTAAATTAGAAGCATGAATCTGTCAAGATGTTCAGATGGAAAAAAGGTATCTTCTACTCAGGTCCTTGATGACTGTTTTTGTGGTTTATATTAAAGGGAAACAAAATCACACCACACAAAATAAACATTTTTCATTAAACAGAAGAAATATCTTTTTGAAGACATTGCTCAATCATAAATATTTTCTTAAAGTTTGAAGTCCCAGAGTGAGTAAAGTTAATAGGAGTGCCTACAGAAACTCTGTAAGGTTCTAAGATGGGGATTATTTGCAAATGGAATGCGATTAAATTATTTATAACAGACTAAAGCTGTGCCAATATCACTTCTGTTTTATTATTTCTAAATAGAAAGCAGTGCTGTTTACATTCTTTTACACAATCTGTGTGTCACTTTTAACGCAGATATCTTATAAAAAAATGTGATTTCCTGGAAAATAGGACTGTTTCTATGCTGAACTAATACTTCATATCAGATTAATTTACACAGGTAAATAAGATAGTCATATTGTTTTACATGCTTTTGATTAAATGGCCTTTAGAATCATAGCATCCTATTTGCTGGACTCTAAGAATTTGTAATTAAGAACTTATCCAATATTTACTGAAGATGAGAAAGTACAGGAACTAATGCTGCTAAATGTTTTTTTGAAAAGGCCAATCTAGACTGTTTAAATGCTATTTCAAGGTGTGTGTGCAAATTCACTGACAGTGACAAACCAAGAATTGCATTAGAAGGTAAATTATTTCTATTTGGTGAGGAATATGGGGGTGACTAGTATAAAGTTGCTAATAATACACCCAATGGAGTTAATGTACAAACAAGTTGAAAAACCACCAAAACAAGACTCTAAAGAGTCTCTTTTAAATTGTCAGGAGCTAGTCAAAAGAAGAACTGGTACTTTGTTAGCTGTGAGCTAATCTCTGTTTTCCATATGTTGTGGTATAGAGCAGAAGTACAGAGCACTCGAAGTTGTTTATCAGTAGTCTATGTACCAAATCTTAAGTACTGAAAAGTCTTTTGAATATTGATTTGAATGTTAAAATGAAAAGTTGAGAAATAATTTTTCTGAGTAACACTGCAAATAACTCTTGTAGTCTAATTTTTCTAAATTTGTTTTCTATTGTGATCTCAATAATTAATTATGTTCATATTTGTTTCTAGTGTTTATGGTTGAACACACACCGTTCATAGTTTATGAATCAAGTAAATTCACAGAAGTGATTACAACGTGATGAAGAAAAAGCGGTAGACAAATTTTCTCTTTTCTTTCCCTCAATAGCATTTTGTTATCGTAGTGAATTTAAAGCATGAGGAGTTCTGAAATCTGGAGGTGTGGTTGTTTTGTCATATCTGCTTCTAACTGATATCTGTTGAAAAATTCTGGTAAGCTGAGCTTAAAGAAGTGAATAAGCTTTTGTGGTTAGGGGAGACACGACACTTCTTTTTTTTTTACCCCAACTCAGGCACATGTTTGCACGTTGACACACCATATGCCGCCCAAATCCATGTTAATGTTGTTCATTTTATGACTAATAGGTATCTTTGCCTGTCTCTCTTCTTCTTTGGAGTGGTGTGAGTCTCCTATCTTCTATCTCATATAGTAGCTTAAACTACATTTTGAGCACACCGGAAGCCGGTGCTCACTCAGTCTCCCATCAGTTTGCATCGAGCAGTTAAGTAGAAGGCAGTGGGAGAATCTATCCCTGTTTGTTTCACTGGTTTTACTGTTGCTAGGTGTATTGGGTTTGCATGGCAAGGTCTTGGTAGCAGGGGGGCTACGGAGGTGGCTTCTGTGAGAAGCTGCTAGCAGCTTCCCCTGTGTCTGATAAAGCCAATGCCAGCCAGCTCGAAGATGGACCTGCTGCTGGCCAAGGCTGAGCCAATCAACAACAGTGGTAGCGCCTCTATGATAACATATTTAAGAAGGAGGGGTCAAAAAAAAAAAACAAACGGGGACACAAACTGCAGCTGGAGAGAGGAGTGAGAATATGTGAGAGGAACAACTCTGCAGACACCAAGGTCAGTGAAGAAGGAGGGGGAGGAGGTGCTCCAGGCACCAGAGCAGAGATTCCCCTGCAGCCAGTGGCGAAGACCATGGTGAGGCAGGCTGTCCTCCTGCAGCCCATGGAGGTCCACAGTGGAGCAGATATACACCTGCAGCCCATGGAGGACCCCATGCTGGAGCAGGTGGATGTGCCCGAAGGAGGCTGTGACCCCGTGGGAAGCCCCCGCTGGACCAGGCTCCTGGCAGGACCTGTGGACCTGCGGAGAGAGAGGAGCCCACGCTGTAGCAGGTTTGCTGGCAGGACTTGTGACCCCATGGGGGACCGGCGCTGAAGCAGCCTTCTCCTGAAGGACTGCACCCCCCTCTGGAGCAGTTCATGAAGAACTGCAGCCCGTGGGAAGGACCCACGTTGGAGGAAGGAGCGGCAGAGACAATGTGTGATGAACTGGCCACAACCCCAATTCCCTGTCCCCCTGCACCACTGGGGAGGGAGGAGGTAGAGAATTCGGGAGTGAAGTTGAGCCCAGGAAGAAGGGAGAGGTGGGGGGAAGGTGTTTTAAGACTTCTCACTACCCTGCTCTGATTTGATTGGTAATAAAATTAAGCTAATTTCCCAAGTTGAGTCTGTTTTGCCTGTGATGGTAATTGGTGAATGATCTCTCCCTGTCCTTATGTTGACCCATGAGTCTTTCATTATATTTTCTCTTCCCTGTCCAGTTGAGGAAGGGGAGTGATAGAGCGGCTTTGGTGGGCACCTGGTGTCCAGCCAGAGTCAACCCACCACACTAGGGAATACAGTCTCCGCTGTGCCTGAGGCAGGGGTTGTTCCATGGTCTCATAAACTGGCACCTGAGATGTTATTTATCATCATGTGCTTCTTAGCTCAGCAAGTTGACTTGTGCTTCCATGTCCGTTTACTGCAGAGATTGGAGGGGTGGAGTTCTTTTTGTTTGTGGGTTTCTTTTTTATGATTAGTTTGTAGAAGTCTGCTGGTAAAGTGTCACATTCTTGAGGCTGAGATATGGGGCGTTGAAAAGAGCAACTCCTTTTGACTACTCTATTGTCGTTCACCCTCAAAGTGTAGCAGTTGAATTAGTGCCGCAGGAAGATCTGCGGCAACCAGTAATGCTGTTGTCCTCCTCCGTCTGTCCCTGCTCCTGCATTCATGCACCAACACTCACACATACATACACATCCTCATTTGGCAAAGTAGAAAGGATGATGTGAAATATTGTCATCCTTTTCAGTGTGAGGTCAGCTGACTTATATTTGAACAATTACGAATATCAACTGTAATCAGTCGAACTTGCTTTACCTGAAGTGGAATCCACTCTCACGAACTCTTCTCAGTGGGCTGTGGAAAGGTAGTAGCCAGGTGATGGTTTCTGACCACAGCCTAAGTAGAAAATGTTTTTCTTGGCGCTACTGTGCCATCTGGCCTACAGCACTAGAGTGTGTCTGCTCTTGTATTTTCTCAAAACGTTGAAATCCTAACACAGGCTTGCTAGTATGAATTCTCGCTACTGGTTTTTAAATAGATGTTGTGACTCCCTCCTGCACCAACACTTTCCACAGGTGTCAATTTTTATGCAGTTTCAGGTAACCAACAGAAAACCTATTTAGGTCTCTCTTACTGCACCACTACTGTGTACCAGAAGACTTAATGACAGTAGCGTCTTTCCTCCCCTTGAGGCACTCCGAGTGTTGTACTTAAGACATTTGAAATCTATTAAGGCATTCAGAGTACTGGTTCATTTTAAGAAAGGTTTCCCTGGGCAGGGTCATTGTCAATTTAATATTTCACCTGGTCAGGACTTGCACATTTTACTTCAGTTTGTTGCCTAAAAAAACTCCAAGAAAATTTTAACTCATTCACAACTTTTCTTTCACCTTTATGATGCCATAGTAAGAAATAAAATTGATCCAGAGCTGTACAAAGTACTTTTTTTTTTTGCACTTGATAATGCAGTGCCAGCCACGCTTGACAAAATCATTAAAATCATCCTATTAGCATTTTATACCATTTCAACGTGTTAGGATTCTGAGTGACAGTCCGTATTTATTTGGCAAAGGGATGTCAAGAATCTGCTCAGTTCCCTGTGCAATCTTAAAGCAATTTAGCTCTGTTGGAGTACATAGTGTAACAGAAAGCAGGCTGTCTCAAGGAGCTTGATATTTGTATTTGAGTGGTTGTGTTTGTTTTTTGGTTTTTTTGTTTGTTTGTTTGTTTGTTTTTAAATCTCTGGGCAAGTTAGGACTGAGTGAGTCTGGCAAAATCATGGAAATTAAGGTAGGGAGCTCTTGTAGACAGATGGAAAAACTGATCTGTTTGTCTATCCAGGTACTAAACTGGTCTGAGAATTTTCTACTATGATGACTTAATAGAGTTTAGTCATTTAGTTTAGCAGAGATTTGTCAAGCCATTTTTAGTAGAGATTAGACAAGTCAAAAAAGTCAATTTACACAGCCATGAATTCTGCTCATGCATATGATCTTTGCCTACAGGGCAGCAGTGCCTAGCAGAGCGTTGCGTGCCAAACTAATAGCAGCAATCAGTGAGGTGCCAAATATATCCACAGTGTGAAGGTAACTGGACAAATGACAGAGGATTTGGTGGTTTGGAACTTCTTCATGGCGCATGTCAATGAGACTTCTGTAGGGTTTGGTTATGTACAACCAGCAGGAATTACTAGTTCAGTCAGACATGTCTGATGGAGTCATGTTGGGATTTTATTACGAAGGAGAACAGTGCTCACAGACAAAACAGTTTTTCTGGGTTACGCATCTTATAGTTCACCTTGGGTGGCAAGCAGGTAAGGAGTTGAAGAATGAATGAGTTTGTTGTGAGTATCTCACAAGCATATACCACATTTAACAAACCAAATTAGGTAACTAAGGAAGAGAATTAGGGTGACCTAATTAGGCTGAGATGGACCAGCTAGCAGGTCTTAGCTTCTAGTATGGATTGTTTCCAGTTTCCAGACTTGCATTGAATGTATTTGATTTTAAACGTCTGGGAGGTTGATCTGGGGCTGACTGCAGGTTTGATCTATGCACTCTGTGGGCATTTCACCTGCATAGAGCCCAGCTCTATTTCACTTCTGTTCCACATGTCCGTTTTTTTTCTGGAGCATAAGGGGGGAACCCCCAAGGGTTGATACATCAAGTGAGTAATGCCCTGCTCTTGGCAAGCTTAATTAAGATTCTCTGTAGGTGCTCCAAGGGGGAAGAGCATTGGTCATTCTGCTTACAGAAATCCCGTACTATGCTGCTGAATGTGCGTGTTGAGGATTTATTTGGCAGTCTGCTAGCCTGTCTTGACCTTGCAAAGGAATAGCTCTTTGTTAACCAGGTTGCAATTTGCAGCATGGAGGCAATGTCTTGCTTGCATAGCTTTAAAGCCAGAGGAATTTAGTGTCCACATGTGAATGAGACAGGACCACGAATCAGACAGATCCACCATTCCATGTGTTTGAAGTTGTTCCTAATCTCTACTAATTATTTTCCTAGAATATAAACCCCAACTAGATCAAGGTGAGCCTTTAAATAGGGAAAACTCAGATTAAGGTGGGCAAGTTATTAAATAAAAGGCTTGAAGAAATAACTGTGATAACCCTGCCTGTAGAGTTCATGAAGTTTGAATCCTTTTTAGACATATTTCCATTCCAATATCTCCCTGTGCTTCCAGGGCTGCTCCTTTTCTTTCCTTTGCCTCTGAGGCTCAACTTCGAGTCTGCTCCTTGTTGCAGCTAAGTCCGTGACACCTCAGGTTTGTGTTAGTCTGCCAGTTCCTTTTAGGAGTCTCTCTGCTGCTATCTGCCTTCCTGCCCCGTTCTGCACTCAGGAAGTGCTTGTGTAGGGGAGAAATGGATAGTGCACCATTATGGCACAATGATGCCAAGCATGGTGACACCGTTTGTCACAGTGGGTTTGAACCAGGAGCATGTTCAGTCTCTCAGGTGCTGCAGATCAATTTTGTGCTTTTTTTTTTTTTAAATTTAAAAAGTCCCTCTTTTTCAAAACGTTCCTGGAAATGGGTGGTTGATTGGACTGTGTAGTTCTCCTGTGAATAACAGAGTTTATTGTGACAATTTGCATTGCATGAAATATGGTGGCCCATGGGATCAGGAGAAAGTTTTAGAGTACTGTAGCCATTGCAGGCATATTCCACTTACTGGAGAAATCCACTGTCAGGCATAACCAAGGCAAGCCCAAGTCACCATTCAAAATTTGGTTTTCAGTCTGGGGGAGGAAAAAAGTACTCTGGTCTTTAGGAAAAGGGAGCAAGGGTCCTAACCGATACTTGGATTTTGAGGGTTTTTGGTACCTGCTGACTGTAAAGCACTGTGCCTACTCACACACTGAATGTCATGCCACCTGGGTGGTGGTTAAAATAAAACTGTGTTCTCTCCATACTGTCTCTTTTGCCAGGCATTGAAGGAAAAAAAGTATGATGTTTACCTGTGCTGGTATGCACTCTAGACATTTCCAGCCTGAGACATATATAAAATGGTGAATTAATGTAGTCTGGTGCTATGTTAATTTAAGCCAAATTGAAACATACCATGAATTTCATTTGGCTTTTATGGGCTAACTTAAATGGCAGCTTATCCAAATGATCACACATTATTCCTCCTTAAATAAATTAGCTTAGCAGAGTTTTATTCACTACAGACAAAGTTCAACTGTTTTACATCACAGAAAGGTTTTAATTAAAAATCATAGACGTGTGTTGAAGAATATTACACTAGATTTCCTTGACCTTTGGGTCAAGAAATTTATTTTTGCTATTCTTAATTCATTAAGTCCTTTTTAAACTCTTACTTTGTCAGTTGCATTGTTCTTCTGACCTGTATCTGTGTTTCCAAAATTCCTGTTGGGGAATGAATAAATAAATAAATAAATAAAAAATTAAACAATATTGCTTCAGAAAAAGCCATGCTGGGAGCTACTTGTACCCTTTACCACTCTTCATGAAGAACATCATCCTCTAAAGGAAAAGAATTTAGTCTTATTTTCCAAAAATACCAGATGCTTTCTGACCTTTTATTAAAATTCAAATATATTCTCAAGAACACTACAGCCATCCTTGTGATAGCTTAAGAGATCTTCTCACGTTTTCCAGGTAAGCGACTCTCAGAAGCTGTAAAAAAAATTCTGAAGGGCCTTGGAGTCATCTGTGCTTCTTGTCATCCCCAGTGAATGTTTATTCAGAAAATTCTGTGGTTGTGTGCACTGAGAGACAGGCCCTGTTGCCGTATGACCGAGACACATACAGGAGACATTATTTCAACGTGACACTCTTAACAAGAAAGCTACTGAAGAGCTCTTTTCCCATATCTCCTCACACTCAGAATAATGTCTTACTTTTCTGACATGGAATTAAAATATCAAGAAAGATTTTTTTTTTTTTTTCCCTCTTATAAAACTATAATCTTTTTCAGGAATGGGTAGGTCATGGGAAAGAAAGAATTGATATAGCAGACTGATTCTTGCTGACTGATGAGGGCCAAGTGATTTTTCAAAATATCTTTGTACTCCTATCTCAGTTTCAACTGCAGCTTGTTACTCAAGAGTGGGATGCCAGGCATATTGCTGTTACTTGGTTTGCGCTGGTACACTTCCCTTTTCTTCCATCTGCAAGAGCTTCCTGATTGTTATTTATGAATTTGAATTTTCTCCTTCTCTGTTCTCTTCTCTTACTTCAGTCCCTGCTTTTATCTGCTGCAAAGAGCATAGCTGCCATTAAAAGGAGTTTCAGCATTTTCCATACACAATAATTTTCAGAGTACTGAAAAGAAGCAAGTCAACAGTTTGGAGATGGTGACCCTTCCCTGTACTAGGTGATTTTTCCTTCTCCCAAAATGACCTGGTGTCATGGTTTAACCCCAGCTGGCAACTGAGCACCACACAGCTGCTTGCTCACTCCCACCCTGGTGGGATGGGGGAGAGAATCAGAAGAGTAAAAGTGAGAAAACTTATGGGTTGAGATAAAGACAGTTTAATAGGCAAAGCAAAAGCCACGCACACAAGCAAAGCAAAACAAGGAATTCATTCACTAC